>JBBYHO010528079.1:0-17016 GCA_038382025.1 Adansonia gregorii | reverse complement strand
TTTAATTTATCAAAATTTTGAGAAATCAATTCACCCCCCTCTTGATTTCATTCACCACCTAAAGGTCTAACAATTTTAATAATGAAATATCCTTTCACAATTAAAAAATTAAGATTTTTATGAATTTAAAAAATAAAATTTTTCATATTTCTCTAGCTCTCTGATGGGGTGTGGAAAATTTTTAATTTTTCAAGCCTTTTGTATTCCTATGGCTTTTGGGAAGGGTGTGAGAGATAATGATAAAACCTTTTGTGTTCCTTGGTTCCTTTAATGGGGTACTAAAGATGTTTTTATTTTCAAAAATGTTAAAAACCTAACTTTCTCATATGGAATAATAAAATTATTTCATAAAAAATTTTATTTTGATATATAGGAATTATAATTAAATAGAAGATTTGTGATCAAATAAAAATCAAAATTTCAATTAACATAGGATTAATGAGGTAACGATTATCGAGTGTCATGAGAGGGATAGTTCTTTACTTGTGATTATAACCGACTCCCAGACCCTTTCATATTGTCTCTGGTATAAGTGCAGACCTTAGAGTCTATTTTTAAGGGTTTTACAACCATCAAAATACAAACTTCGGTAAGTGACCAATCTCACCTAACCAAAATGGATTGGAGTGACTCCAGATAAATGGTGGTTTTGTAATAATTTAACTTGATGACTTGTTCCCCAAAAATAAAAAAATAATAATGATAAGGCCCCTAAAAACAAAAAAATGGCACGTAGATATATATATATATATAGGAACAAAGGGTAAACTTACCTTTTAAGTAAGGCTAGTCAAGATTTATATCCTGACCATGTTACAACAGAGGAATAAGCATCTAGCTCTTTTTAGACTAAAAGGATACATGTCTAGCTCTTTATAGACTAAGAGCGAATGCATCCAGTCTTTTGTGGACCAAGGGATATGCATCTAGCTCTTTATAGGCTAAGGGATATGCATCTAGCTCTTTATAGGCTAAGGGATATGCATCTAACTCTTCATAGAATAAAGGATATGCATCAATCTTTTAGGGGACTAAGGAATATGCATCAATCTTTTAGGGGACTAAGGAATATGCATCTAGCACTGCAGAGTAAGAGAAAATGCATCCAGCTTTTCATGGACTGAAGGATATGAGTTTAGGTATCTTTCCTAAATGACTTTCCAATTTATGAACTTGTGCGATCAAGGACTTGGGCTTTTTTAGGGCTTTTCAAAAAACAAGAATTTGTACTTAACGTTCTTTGGCAGTTGGGCCTTTGGAGAATATGAGTTTATACCTGAAAAAACAATTATTGTATGCAAGGTGCATGAGGATGCAAGTGCATTTTGAGTGATGCAAAAATGATGGTTTTAGAAGCCTAATTAGGCAACGTTTGAGGTCTTTCAGCTGTTTGCTCTCTCATCAATTTAATCGGGTGACCTCTTACCTCAAGTTCACTAAGCTTACTCTAGATTTCTAGAGGTTTTGAATGTTTATGTTATCTTTGAAAGGTATGGATAATTCATTGTTATAGAGGAACGGTCCTAAGTTGGACTGGCTTATTTTTGGGGACTTTCTTGTTAAGTTAAATTTATTGGTAGGTTTATGGATTTGTCCTATCAATTTTGATTTGAATGGTATCTTTTGGTGGTCTCGATGAACTGATCAAAATTTTAGGTGTTTTGATAATAGGTAAAAATGATTTTTTTGCTCCTTACCTTCGAGCTGGGTTTGTTAGAGAAAATGTTTTGAATATGTTTTCAAGATAGGGAAATCTAAGGGTAAGACTAACTATGGTTCTCAGGTTCATTCTTGATCTTTAGACATGAAATAAAGTTCCTATAAAAACTTTTTTGAAGTAATGCTAGGATATCCTATTATCAGTTTTGTTCATTTATTAAGTATTACCAATTAAATGATAAACATGATGCAACATGGAATGCAGGAGTTACCAAAAAAATTACGATAAATCAAATAATTATTTTTCGTTCAAAAGAAAGAGAGTACAAGTTATGATAAATTTTAAGATCATGAAAGATTTTGAGATACAAAAAAGATAAGAATGATTTTTCTGCTACCTATGCCCCTAATGCTAATGATAAGAATTTTTCATTGAGAATTTTTTAAGACCTTTCTCAAGTAGTCAATCTATCATATGCTGGCCAACCTAAGAGGAGACTCTTTGGATTGCCCATAGTGTGTTGGTTGCCTCACAGTTCTGTAGTCACTACCCTTTCCTTCCAACTGTGGGCAAGAATGAGGTTTAGTAAGGTAGGTTAGGGTAATAAAGGTTTATCTTGTTATGATTTGGCGTTTTGGTCACAACACAGTGATAAGTTAGGTTGGTGTTGGCCAGGGCTAATGATTGTTTGGATTTGGTTAGGTTTGAGCAATGGAGAATTTGGTAACTTAAGCTGCTCTTGTAAGTTTTCAACCTAAATTAGCTTGTCTTTTTAGATACCCTTTTTGGGTTTGCATCCGAGTTTTTTTTAAAGAATTATAGGATGTCGTTTTAGATTTTCATCCTAAAATACTTTTAAGCATAGTATTTCTTGACAAAATCAGAGTTCACCTAGTTCGGTAAGTCACTGTTGCCCATCTCAATTAAGGCCAAGGCTCCTTTGAAAAATACATGTTTTACCATGTATAGGCCTTCCCAGTTTGGATTCCATTTTCCTCAAGCATCTTTATGAGTCGAGAGGATTTGTTTGAGTATTAGGTTACCTTCTCAAAATTGACAAGGACAAACATTTTTGTTATGGGTTCTTATCATATGCTTTTAATACATTTGCTCATGATAAATGGCTTTTATTCTTTCCTTTTGATGAGATTATGTTGTTCATATTAATTCTTGACCTATCCAGCTTCTTCAAGTTGTGATTCCATTAAAACTCTAAGTGAGGGGATCTCAACCTTGATATGTAGAATAATTTTCATGTTGTAGATTAGAGATAATAAGGTAGTACTCATGGAAGTCCGGACTACTATATGGCAGGTGCGCAGCACAAAAAGGCAATTCTTGTGCTAGTCCTTATACATTTTAGCCATTTTTTCAACTATCTTCTTGATATTCTTGCTAGTTGCTTTGACTACCCCATTCATTTTTAGGTAGTATGGGATTGCTTTATGATAAAAAAATTTTGTACTAAAAGCAAAATGCTTGCATCATCTTGTTCTTTAGGTTGCACGCATTATCTGTAATAATCTATTTAGAAAGTCCATATCTACAAATGATGTCCCTTTTTACAAATTTGCACACCATATGGTGACATTGATGAACGAAGACATTTTTGCCTACTTAATAAAGTAGTTAATGGCGACCAAGATGAAATGGTGCTCGTTGGAGCTTGTTGAAGGCCTTAAAAGTGATAGGTCTGATCATGTCATTACCCTACATATAGAAAAGCCATGAAGTTGTCATGACATACAGAAGAGATGGTAATGCATGAATTTTGCCATGCAGATTTGGCACTTCTAGCACTTTTGAGCATAATTGATGTAGTTCTTCTCAAGGGTTAACCAATAATAGCCTGATCGCATAACTTGCTTTGCAATTTAATGTCCATTGGTGTGTAAATTGTATATTCCCTCATGGACTTCTTCTAGGATTCTCTTAGCCTTGGAAGTGTCTATACACTAGAGTAATATTTGATCCCAACTTTTTTTTTTTTTACAAAATCACACCATCCATAATGAAGTTCACAGCTATTCTTCAAATGATTCTCTTATTAGTTTTGGTAACATGCTCAAGTTGTTGTTGATTTTTTAAATAAAGAAAAATATCATGGTACCAGGCTAGTCCATCCTTTTTCTTCGTCTATGCTATGGTAATGGGCTGGAGCTTCATGGATACTCATTTGAATATCTGTGATCTCTAACATAGAGGCCAAGGTTGCTAGAGCATCAGCCAATTGGTTTTCTTTCTAAGGCAAATGGTAGAAATTGATTTCATCGAAGTATTATCTTAATTCAAAGATAGAACTCCTATATTACATTAGTTTAGCATCTTAAGTCTCCTACTCTCCTTGAAGCTGATAAATTACTAAGGCAGAATCCCTGAATACTTGTAGAGTTCTAATACCTCTTTTATTGGTAGCTTAGAGTCCCATGAAGCAAGCTTCATGTTCAAATATGTTGTTGGTACAATCAAAATTTAATTTGACAATGAAAGGATAGTCATTTCCATTGGCTGAGATCAAAATTGCCTTAATTCCATTCCTTAATGCATTTGAAGCAACATCAAAATACATCTTCCAAAATAAGCGATAATCGAGAGTACATTTTGCTTCGAATATGCATATTATCTCTTTATCTAGAAACATAAAATCCAAAGGCTAATAGTCATTTGTCGCTCGACTTTAGAAAGTCAGCTATTGCACTGCCTTTAATGGTTTATGAGTTTATGTAGATAATTTCATACACAGAAAGAAAAACTTGCCACCTAGCCAATCTCTTTAACAAGGCAGGGGCCTCGCATAAGTATTTGATCGGGTCAAGTTGGGTAATTAGCCACGTGGTGTGGTCTAACATGTATTATCTTAGCTTTTGAGTAGTTCTTACTTGAGCACAACATAATTTCCAACTATTAAGTAGTTGTTTTCACATTCTGTGAACTTTTTGCTTAGATAGTAGATAACTTATTCTTCCTTTCCCAACTTATCATGTTGACCCAACACATAGCCCATACATTGTTGAAAACTAACAGATAAAGGATCAAATGCTGACGAGGCACTAGCGGTACAAATACAGGTGGGTTTGAGAGATAGTGTTTAACCTTGTCGAATGCTTCTAGGAATTCTTTATTTTATTCCCTGAGATTCTCCTTTTGAAGTAGTTGGAAGATCGATCGGCATTTATTGGTCAGTTGAGATATGAATCAGGTTACATAGTTCAACCTTCTTAGGAAACTCTCACTTCTTTTTAGAAACAAGGCGATGATAGGTTTTGAATAGCCTTAACTTTGCCAGGATTGACTTCTATTCCTCTTTCACTTATAATGAAGCTTAATAAATTGTAGGATATGACACCAAAGGTGCATTTAGCAGGATTTAGCTAGAACTGGTATTTGCATAGTCGTTTAAAAAGTTTTTGCAGATTGGCGACGTGTTCACTCTCCTTTGGCAATTTAGCAATCATATTATTGACATAGACCTCTATTTTTATGCATGAGGTCATGGAATAATATTACTATTGCCCTTTAATAGGTTGCCTCCGCATCCTTAAGCTCGAAAAGCATAACTCTGTAATGGAAAGTACCATATAAAGGTGGTTTTCTCCATGTCCTCAAATGCCATTTTAATCTGGTTGTAACCTGAAAATCTATCCATGTAAGAAAACAATGCATTTTTGGCGGTGTTGTCTACTAGGGTGTTGTTGTAGGGTAAAAGAATGTTGTCTTTTAGGGTAGCCGATTTAGATCCATGTAGTTTACACATATTCGAGTGTTCTCATTAATTTAGGGTATTTGGCTACTTCAAGAAAACCTATATCAAACTACTTTTTTACCTCCTCTTTGATCTTTGAAGCATCTCTTGTTTCATTCTCTTATGTTTTTATTGTATGGGTTTGCATTTGAGTTTAAGAGGAAGTTTATGGACTACAATGTTGGTTTGTAATCTAGGCATGTCTTTGTAGGACCAAGCAAACACATCTCAATACTCTTGAAGAAGGTTTATTAGTTTGATTTATGTTTATGAGTCTATAGAGGTTTCAATCTTAACTTCTTTCAAGTCTTCCTTCATTCCTAGCTTTATGGTCTCGATCGATTTTTTCACGAAATAAGATTTGTTTTTCTTCTTGTTCAATTAATCTCTATAGCTTTGGGGGTACAGCATTCTTCTCAAAATCCCCTTTAAGCATAACTTTGCCATCACAGATTGGTTGCTTAAAATTGATTCCCAAAATCTCAATATGAATATTCATGTAATTTTCATCTGAGTACCTAAAATATGGAAAAAAAATAGGTGGAAAACATGTAAAGAAAAGTTTATGAGTTGGCAAGAAAAATAAGAACGGACATAAAAAATGAAATGCATAACGCTCAATCATTTTCATTGATAATACTAAATAAAAGAATACCCATACAAATGCTTAGTCAATTTCATTGATAATACTTAATATAAGGGTGCCCATTCCAAAGATCCTACAATGCTTTTAGGTAAAAGCATGTAGGTTTAGCTAATAACATTACTTTGAAATAGAATTAAATAGCATGTGAATCTCGGTTTCAGTCTAAACACTGACAACAAATCCTGGAAGGCACAGACCGATCTCACGATCCATTGCTAAAATCCCTTGCTCATAAATTGCATTAATTGAAAAACCCTTAAATGTCTTGTTTCTCATGAATATAACATTTTCAAAGTAGTATTTACTTGTCCTCTTAGATGGAAACTTTTCGAAAGTGATGGAAACATCATTAGCTCATGTCCCATATCTTAACCTAACGAGAAAGCCATCATTTTCTCATAGTTCCTTTGAGCTTACCTTTTTTTTTGTTGTGCATTAAGCTTGAACCAAACCTCTTTTGTCAATCAGGTGAACAATTTTCGAAGTTATAGTAATTCCTTAAAGATATTTTTTTAGTCCCTTTCTAGCCCAAGCACCCTCCTAGACAGTTAACTAGAGACCTATACAACTGCTTCTCGATAGATTAGGCTCAACCATTACCAACCCCTCTTTCACATAAGTGGAATTAACAAATTCAAAAGATTTAAATTGGGATTTTGAGACATCCTCATTGTGTTCAATAAATAAGGCATCAGTAGAAGTAGTAGCGATAATGTATTCCTCCCCTCCAATACTAACAACTTTGTTCTAAATGGTAAACTTTATCTTTTGATGTAATGATGATGGTATTTCCCCTATAGAGTGAATCCAAGGCTTCCCTTATATGCAATTATACAATAGAGCGATGTCTATCACATAGAAGTTAGCTTCATATGTGTGCGGGCCAATTTGGAGTCGAATAATGATATTTCCAATGATGTCTCTACAAGTTCCATCGAACACTCGCACAACCGTGTGACTATTCTTAGTATGAGATGTGTCAACAGAGAGCTTGTTCAAGAATGAAATAGGCGTTAAATTGAGAACCAACCTATTATCAATAAGTACCTTAGGCAACATGTTGCCTTTGCTATATGTCATAATGTGAAGGGCTTTTGTAGTTTCCTTTTCCTCTACGGGGAATCTCATAATCACTTAAAGATATATAGTTGTTGACATTGATGTTGTTTACTAGGTGTTCTAACTGGCCTATCAAGGTGCCGAGTGGGACATATACCTCATTTAAGACCTTGCAAGAGCATTCCTGTATGCTTCAGAGTTCAATAACAGTGATAGCATAGATATTTTGGTGGGTTGCTTGTTCAATTGATTGACGATGTTGTATCACAATGCTTGATGAACTTAAGGAACTCTGTAGCTTCCTTATAACTCATGAGCTTCTTGACAACTATCAGATCTGCTTCTTTTGTCATAAACTTTGGTGCTTAAAGGATGAGAGTAGTGTTTTTTTGTTGAATTTTACTTTTTGATGTAGCAAGGGCATAACATGACTTATCTTCAAGAGTCAACATTAGCTATTTGTTTACTAGATTATTCAGCTATTAAAGTTTGCTTTCATACTTCTAAGGAACTACCTTGTTGTCTTTATAAGGGAAAAGGGATAGATGTTGAATGATCATCTTTGATGTAGGTGAAACAAGGGTAGCTTTGATACATATGCAATTGTTAAAGAAGACCAATCGCCTTTCAACCTTATAAAAAGGATTCTTCATGTCCATTTCCATGGCATTGATAAATAGTATCATATTTGCTAACTCAGTGAAGGAGGCTCACTTTTATCATAGAATTCAATGCTACTCTTATTTATCATTCTTTAGATCATGGCATGGAACTCTTTACACATTTAAAGAATTTGGCTATAGATGGTATGGAAGTCACAAAAGTCAGCGAAACCTTCTTTTATCCACTCGACCCTGTTGATTAATTCAGCTTGTACTAAGAGTTACCAAACTAGATTTATTGGCATCCTAACTTCCTCTATGCATTTTATGATCTCACAATCATTTCAATACCTATTCCATTTGTAGCTAATTCGATGTGATCTTAGAGTGAGTTGGTTCTAACACTGGGCTTGATCATTTCTTTTCCCTTATAGTTAGAGGCATCTTTTTTGATCGAGTCATTTTTCATGGCCTCATTGATTATTCCATATAATTTAACTACATCTATGAAGTTCTTTAAGATGTTTTGTTCATATCTTCTCATAATAAGGCCCTTGTAATGGGCCAACAAATCTAATAGATACCTCGTTTTCTGTCAATGAAGGGTAAATCTAGGTGGCCCTTTCCATCCACCTCTGAACATACTGTTTGAAGCTTTTATTGACTCTCTTTTCCATCCTTAAGAAAAAAATGTAATTTGAAACCTAGTCAAATGCATGTCCCTCTTTATCCGTAAAATTAATAGATGAGCTTACATTTTCATCCCACTCCTTAGAAAACTTAATTTGGTCTGATCCATCATTCTTTAGACCATCACTCAAAAAAATGGGCAATGGCAACAAAAGGATCAATGGTTTTTTCATTTTGGTTTTCGAGATTCAACAGTATTCCAACCTCCACAAAAGCTTGCCATACCCTACTCGTCGGTGTCTTAACTTCTCTAGTGCTTCTCTTAAGTAGCAACTTTTCCCATTGATCATCATATTCACTCTTGGCTCTATATGGTTAGGTAGTGGATTGGCTCCAACATTAGGTCTACACCCTTTTTCTAGTAGACTCTGCACCTTCTTCTTGAATGAGGTACAATTTTCAACAAAGTGGCCCTATGCCCTAACATGGTACTCACAATAAGCATTATCATAGTACCATTTGGGATAAGAAGGTGATCTCAAGTTTATGAATATAAGGGCCACTAGCTAGTCTGCTAGTAATCAAGAATAGATTTTTTATAAAAGTGTAGGAGTAAATCAAAATTATCTCTTTCTCGAGACCATTGTTGATTGTTAGGAGTTCTTTCATCATTATATGCTGTAAGGTTGAACACTATAAGTGGTGTCTTGAGTAGGATTTGGTATAAAGCTTATCATAGGGTTAGCAAAGTATACTAATTGTTGCATTGGTAAGCAAAGGTTAAACCTTAGATATAGCTTATTAGGGACATATAAGCCCTGTGCCGGATACAAATTTTGAGTGAAATTAACAAAACTTTCACTAATAGCAGTCATCTTTTTACCCTTGGCAATTGCTTCTTGTTTGAGCTAGATAAATCTCCTTCTAATATCTTGCCATTTTTATGGCATTATCAATCATTTTTCCCGATAAGACCATGCTAGCAAAATTCTTTGTTGTGTTGCTAACTAGCTTCTCTTAGTAGGGATTTGAAGAGTGTTGACAAACATGACTATCATTTCCTTCTCAGTTAAAGAAGGGTGGACCTGAGCAGTTTCTTCTTTCCATCTCTAGGCATATTATCTAAAGCTCTCAAGATTTTCTTTTCCATGTTTATAGTGACAGACAATCTAAGGCCTAATCAGATACATAATTGTATTAGTTAAGGGATTTATGGGATAGATCTGCCCATGTTTGAACTTTAGTTTTGTCAAGCTCGATATACTAATAGGCAATTACACCAGTTAGGTTACCCTAGAAGAAGTGGATTAGCATCTTTTCATTTTCCTAAAATCCAACCATCTTATGACAGTACATGCAAAAGTGGTTAGTGGGATCTATGGTCCTGTTGTATTTTTCAAAATCCATACCTTGAATTTATGTGGGATAATGATATTAGAAACCAGCCCTAAAGATTTGGCATTTATTTCTCGAATTTATCGTTACCTCTAAGGGCCTGGAAATGCTTTTTAATGACTTATGCTTGTTTAAGTCTTCATCAATTTTTGAAGACCTCCTTTCTTTTCCTTACTCTGCTTGTCCGTCAAAATCTAGAACTATAAGTTTTGTAGGTGAAAAGCCCTCACCCTCAAATCTTTAAACTAGATAAGGTGTTATTTTGAGTTATTGTAAATAAATGGTTGAGCAAGTGGGATTGGTGTTGCCAAAGGATGCTGTTCATGTGATGCCCCTTCATGAATTTTTGCGACTTCAGTACCACTATTCAAGTTTTTTTTGAGATTGACCAATTCTTTTCTTGCATCGACGGTGCATGTTTGCCCTCCATACTTTAGAGCCTTAGATAATAGATTAGTTAATTCTGCAATATGAGTTTGGAGTTCTGTATTCTCACGAAATGACTGCTCCTAACAAGCCCTATATGTGAGTTTTAATCATTCAATATGGACTTAGTAGTCATTTTTCATGGCCCTTCAAAGTCTATGAGTGTTATGTTGATGATTAATGATGGTTTTTATGTTTCAAAGCAGTTTGCACTTTAGATTATTTGTAGATTAGACTTTCATGATGTGCCATGAGTATGTTTAATAAGATGATGGTGAGTATGCAATCATGATAGTAGATGACTATTAACATGAATAAATTAAATAGTAAAAGAACTAGGTTAGTTATGCAAATACAAAAGGAACAATTAGATTATGGGATAGTTTCATCAATAACATTTTTCATAAAGCAATAGAATAGTTTGATTACATATGATCTCAAGTGTTCACATTCAAAAGTGCCTAAAATGATTACATTACTTGATCATGTGTTCCAAGAAATGCAACAGTTTTTGTTTATGGTCTTCGATGGGCATGATATCTCATCTCAAAGACTTGGCCACCTCAATCATGTCATATGCCTCTATTTAGCTATTTAAATCTATTTGGTGAGACAACAATGGTGGTCTTGATAATTCTAATATGCATGATTAAATGTTTGCTACCATTCTTGCTCTCGTAGCTCTGAGGCTCTCATTAGGTCCTCAAAGTAGTTATGATGAATTTGCAAAGACTATTTCAACTTTTGAATTCTAAGTATTTATACTTCATTCTTGACCTTATTTGTTTTCAAATCTAACATCTGGGCTTTTAGATGTTTATTCTTTCTCTGGTAAGTTAATGTGAGGGCACGGGCTCTAATGAGGTTCTTTCTATTGATCTTAGCCTCTTTTTTCCCTCGATACAACTTCATTTCAAGGGTAGCAACCTCTACCTCACATTTAGCTAATGAATTATCAAAGTGTTGATAGTTGTTTGCTTTACTAAGTGCCACATAGTCTTTCATTAGACTCTCGATATCTTTTTTAAAATAGTTTCCCTTTTTAACAACCTGGTTCATTTCACTATCCTAGAGATAGATGTCAATTTTCAGTGACTATTTTTCTTTTAAATAGGTGATTTCCTTGGTGAAGGTTGTCTTTTCTTGCCCAAATTCACTCTTGAACAATTTGATCTCAAAAGAAAATTTACCAGCTAGTATTTGTGATGCTCTAACATTAAATAGAAGTAAGGCATCATTGATGCGACAAATTTTCCACTCATCATATTCCAAAGTAATACTACTTCCTCTCTAATACCTCTCTATATAGTGGGTTTACCTCTAAAAATGGAAGGCTAGCTAAACTTTTGACTTGTAGTAAGGCTTGCCATAATCAAAATCCCACTACTTAAGGTCTTAAATGAAATGTATGAATTACTAGCACTAAAATTATTGTAGCACTAGGATAGGTATGTAGATAGTGCTTTCCCATAAATGGCAAGCAACTATAATCTCCACATCGGCATATGATTGTCTATGATGAAAACCAAAGGCCTTCCACACTACCTTTTCCAATCTAAGATTTTAGAATTTTTAGACCCATTACTCTTCGAACTTGTCTTTGGGCCATTCTTTCTCAAGAACCTTAGACATAGGTCTAAAGTTAGGCAAGAAATTATATAACGTCCTCTTCTCTTCAAGGTAAATATGGCTAACAAACTAAATGTGAAGAAGTAGGCACATCTAATGGATTCACCTATCCCCATTTTCTTGCATAAATGAAAGGCTCAAATAGTATCGATGACAATAACCAATATAAAGTTACCATTGTAGCAAAATAGGGAAAAAAAAGTTAGCTACCACTATCTCTACATATCCCAGGGTCTTTAAGAATATGACCAACCTGTATACTGCCAAAAGGTAGACATTTTGAATTTTCTTTGTATCGAAAGTGCTCACTATCACTTTTTTTAGACTAGCCCAAGAGATACAGTCACTATTCCCTTTTGTCTTGATATAGCCCTTTATCCATAACTCTGTGGCTTTAAGGATTTATGCTAACCTTAACTTGAAAGTTAGAGGTTATATTGATTTGCATTATACCCTATCAGACTTGGCCCTTTCAAGTATTAAGTAATGATGTGTATTCATTGAACATGGAGACCAAATATTCTTAATTAAAGGTGAAACATTGATATGCCAAGTTCCCGAACTCAGCAACTGCTCATAACAAGCCATCATCCAAACGGACCTGGAGTAAATAGGCTATGGCTTTGTAGCTTTTCACAAATGATTCCTTTTTAGTATTGTTCCAACTAGCCCATATATGCTTTAGATCTTGCCAATCATTTTAGTGGTACCGCATTTATACCTTTTCATGTTTTAAAACATCCTTATTTTCACGTTATGGATACTTTGACCACACTTGGACTTCTTCAAAAGGCTTAAGAGCAGAGGCAAATGATGTACACCCTTTGCTGAACACTAAACCTATGGTCGATTGTCCCGTGATGATAATTCTGATGTTATAATGCATGTTTTAATCACAAACAAAAAAGAAATGTGTTAGTGACTATACAAAGTAAACAGACAAGAATAAGAAATAAAAATGATTATGATGTTATAATTCCTTGAGCAATAGGCATTTTGGTGCCTAAAGGCAAACTTAACATTCACAAATATTATGACAAGCTAAATGCACACAGATAGTATAACATGTCCAAATAAAAAAACTCCCTTGTAGAGGTGATGTCGTAACTCAAAAAGATAAAAATAACTAGATATATGGTGACATACATTTATCACTATCTATAGCAAATATGCTTAAGCCATTATTCAAACAACAGAATGGCTTATTTGATTTAAATCACTCTTTTTTTGGATGGTATGGGGCTTTGTAGGTGGTAATGTTCTCTTGTTATCACCTACTTATTAACAAGGGTGAGTGGTTAATTAAATAGTATGTTGACATGCCCTGGTGAAGTTAGTGAGACGTGAGGTGTTTCTTAAGACATGAAATAGCAAGTATGTGTAACAATGTTCGTTCATCATTGCTTACCTGACTATAGCATATGAGTAAAAGTAAGAAGTGTTTCTTTAAGTTTTCTTATTCTTTGGGTTATTCTGGCAATATTTCGGTATGGTTTGACATGGTTAGGCTCATATAGCTCACTATGTAGGTTTAAGTTGATGCCTACATCGGTATCTAAATTGCTTCTCCATCTAGTAAGGATAGCTGAGACACCTTGATCATAGGCCCATCGTAGGCTTGATGAAACAAGTTTGATCCGGTGGATATATTTTCTTATGCAAATGCGAAGTGGTATTTACGAGAGACAGGCAATTTATACCTCAAAAGGTATTGTTATGCTTAAGCAGAGGGTACTTACGAAGGTAAATAGCTCACTTCCACCTAATAATTAAGGCCATAATCTTACCATGAAGTTTGACGAGAATCAAATACAAAATACAAGTGCACAGTGTGCATCAAAGAAACAATCTTTGTTTACCTCTTGTTAGCATATTTATGAAATCAAAACTTATTTAGGAACAAGACCATCCCTGACAAATAGGCAAAAAAAATCATGACAAGTGAAACATAAATAAACAAAGATAAATGAGATTATAAATAATGATGAAAAATTGAGAAAAACAAGAACCAACCAGGACATAGCTAGTTGTAGGCCTAACTCTTTAAATTTATTTCCCTAGTGGAATCAGCAGCCAAGCTGTCATAACTTGGCTTTACCAAACACTATGCCCACCCTAATCACTCAGATAGTGACATGTGCAACCTAAAAAAGGATATTTTTATTGGGGATGTGAATTGTTGTCTTTAAGTTATCCCTTAATTGAGATTTGAATTAAGCATGATGAGATGATAAGGAGAGGAGAATCATTAGATGAATCGCTCATCCAATTCATCTTAGATGACCACCACGAAGTGGCCAAAGATCTAAAGTGGCCAAAGATCATTTTGGGCTAAGCATAATTGGATGCTTATTGAACCAATGTGAGTTACAAGACTTATATTATTGATTTCAAGGTCTATAAGGCACAGAGATTCCTTGGTTGGATTTGGGAGTTGGTTACGCATAGGCAAGGAGTAGCACTCCTATAATGTTTGAAACAATATCATCTAGCCATATCTTACTTAGATTTCAATTTTTTAAGTTTTGCCTTGTCCTTATTTTGATACAATACGCTTTTAATGCATGAATTTCATGTAAAAATTATAATCCAAGTTCTAAAAAAAATGTTCCCTAGAGATGTGAGGAACACAAGGATTTTTTTTATAATTGATGTCTAGATTTAATTGTGAAAATCGGATATTCCATGTCAAGCACTAGAGAGATATCGACACAAAACATTACTTTATAGATTTTGAAAATAATTTGAAAATATGAATGCAAGAATAAATACCATAAAAGGAAATGTGTTGTTAAGGTGACAAAAACTATAATAATTTTGCATAAAAATAAGCACGCAAAAGCATAAAAAAAAGGACAGTCGAAATGTATCTCATAATTTTCTTCAATTGTTACAAAATAATCGAAATGACCATTTTGAGATATGTTTAGACTCAATGGCTATTTGAGGTATAAAAAAGAAAGTTTTGATTAAAAGGCCCAAAGAAAATCGAGATAGAGAAAATCATTGCTTTCAGTAAAACATAGGATTGAGTATCCCTTCAGAAGACAGGGTTAGAGTATCCTCAATAGCAAAGATTTTTTTTTGTAACAAGTTTTGGTTAAAATGCTCGTGACATAGGGACAGAGAAAATTTAGGTTATTGAGTGGAAAATGGGATTGGAGTATCCCAAACGGTGAAAGTTTTATGATTTTTGGAATTTGAATGAAGTTTTTAAAATGGGTTGGAGTCTTCTTTCAAAGTATCCAGGTTAGAGTATCCGTAAAGGTTAAAATTTTTAAGATATTTGAGAACTGAAATATTTAGTGGAAACAAGTGTTTTAAAATTAAAGCCAATGATTCGAGCAAAAATAAAACTAATTTTTGCTTGGCCTTGATCCGTGTCTTATGGAACCCATTTTTTATTCATGACTCCAAAGGGAGTTGATCGGACACATGTCGAGACATTCGAATGTCTCAAAAAAGATGGTTTAAGAAAATTTATTTTTGAGTAGAAAAACAAGGGATAGCATTGCACTGTCTCTCTTCTTGAAATTATTCTAAGCAAAGGTTACAAGGGTAGAACAAGATACCATCAAAAGGAGATTCGATAGGGTTTAAAAAAAACATTCCATAAATCCCAAAAAATCACTTTTAGGTGGAATTAAATTTTAAAGTTGCAATTATTTGAGCATTGACAGCAAGTGTAGGGTAGCTTCGAAGAAACATACTAGACTCATTCAGGATCATTAAATCGCAAACAACAATCTTTCAAAAAGGGAACTTCACTTAATTTTCAGGAAAAATGTTTTAAAATTTTAGAAAAATCATCTAATAGGTGAAAATGACCAAACAAAAGGCAATCATTGATTCTAAGGGTTCTAAACAGTATGAGTTTGAAAAATCATAATTCCCACATCTAGAATGATTCGAGAGCAGCCAAGAAACCATTGAAAAGCTAAATTCGATAATGGTGAAACATCAAAAAATTCTAGAAAATAGTTTAAGGTTTGAAAATGATTTTTAAGTCATGACTATAGTATTGTTAAGGTAGAAACGGGGCATTATTTGATTCTTCAGGTTTCTTAGGATCAAACTAGAGCATAGACATCCAAACATCCATGACATAGAGAAAATGGTGATATTGGTGTTGTGAGTTTATTCCATAATCCCAGAATAGTTTGGGACGATGAAACAACCTATTGACCATGCCATAAACAAGGATGTTAAATTTAAGATCAAGGCCTAACATTTTTAACAACTAATAGGGTTATATTTCCTTTGAAAAACAGCATTTTTAAGCTCATTTAACTATGAATCCAAACTTGGAAAGCTTGATTTATCCTAAAGATTGAAGGACCAATTTAGTGAAAACATTAAATCCATGCTAATCTCCATCTGTTGGGGGTAGGATAGGCTTAACTTAGGGGGTTTTATTTGAAAACTAGATTTTCATAGCCAACATAAAAAAGGCATCAAGATAGCATTTTTAATCATGTAAAGCATATAAACATGGTATATAACGCAAACATATACTAGAGTAAGAAATAAGACAACACTTTTATCTGATAAACCATGCTAAAAATACAATAAGTACAAAGAAATGCATGAACCGTTAAAAGGATACCCATGTTAACATAAAAGATGGTATGAACCTATGAGGAACATGTCATGAAACAAATGTTGGACAATTTTTACAACATCAAAGACATGATTTTTATGCCATATAGCAACAACAAAACATCACCATGCTCAATGATTTTTATGCATGGAAGATGGTGGAGAATAGCAAGAATCAATGAAATAGTGATTATTCTAAGATAGGTCATGAAAATGTGATCTTTTTGGCTTTTGAACAACATCAAGCCTTTATCAACTCAAGATATCACCTAAATAAACTCAAAGATGCATACATTCCTAGAAAGGTCATGGCTTCAAAAGTATTAGTTGCCTAGAATGACATGAGATATATATATATATATATATGAACATAAAGAAAATGGGAGAAAACTATAGAAAAAAATAAACAAAGCTTGCAAAACTCTTTTTTTGCTTGTATCCTCAAAGTTGTAAGCTTTGTGTTCCTACATTTTTTTTTGTTTTGTGGTTTTGGCTTAATTTTTTCCCTTTACTTACTATAGATGAACAAGAAAGAGTGGCCAAAATGAGTTTTGTTAGACCTTTAGGTGGTGAATGAAATCAAGAAGGGGGTGAATTGATTTCTCAAAATTTTGATAAATTAAAATTT
>JBBYHO010528068.1:0-17016 GCA_038382025.1 Adansonia gregorii | reverse complement strand
CACGTCTCACAGTGGCCCACTTGAGCTAATTTATCCCGCCGAATTCAACCATCAATATCAACGCCCTTTTTTATGCCCAAAAACGGAATTCCAATGAATGTCTATATAATTTTTTTTAATTCAATAAATTATTATTTTAAAAAATATTTTTTAATTTAATGTATTATTTAAAAAAATTTAATAAAATTATAAAAAAATTTAAATATAAAATAATTGTTAAGTATAGTGATAATAATTTTTTAATTTTACGAATAAAATTAAACAATTATTATATATTATTATTTTATATTTAAAAAATATAAATATAAATAAAATATGTGACAGTTGTTAAATAGAGTTAGAAAGCTCCAATGCGTGTTCTTGATAAAAATCCTTCTAACAAGTAACTGCAAACATTTTTTAAAAATTATTATTAAATATATTAATAGTAACAAATTTTAATTTTACAAATGAATTGAAAAAAAATTACATATCTTAATATGTGTCTACAAAATTAAAAAAATAAATAAAATGTCTGATATTTTTTTAATTTTATTTATAATTAAACAATTCTAATATCGTGTGTCCCATGAAAAACATTAGTTCCGTTCCTCCCACCACTCAAAACCCTTTTCCCCGTGAAGTCCCCCCCCCCCCCCCACCACTCGTTATTTTTCTTTCCTAAAAAGAAGAGATATGGATGTATATCTTCACTTCGTTCGAGTGCTTGCTACAAACAAATCTAAAGTTCTAAACCCCTAAAAAAAAATAATTGTT
Source organism: Adansonia gregorii (assembly GCA_038382025.1). Classification (NCBI taxonomy): domain Eukaryota; kingdom Viridiplantae; phylum Streptophyta; class Magnoliopsida; order Malvales; family Malvaceae; genus Adansonia; species Adansonia gregorii. The sequence continues at coordinate 16,260 of JBBYHO010528068.1, read as the reverse complement.
TTACGATTTCTTAGTAGTAGTAGTTTATCTTATTCTCTCAGACTTCTGCTTTTCCTGTCTGCCATTCACAAAGCCTTCAACCCTTCTGGCCTTGCTCTCCTCTTAACCATGTAGCAAAATGCAGACATGCAGCAGCAATCTCTCTTTTCGGTCTCATTACCAACTACTAGATGGTAGACATGAAAAGAAAAAGAAAGCATATCTTCTTTTCCATATTAGACAAAGATACGGTACTCGAACCTGAAATTATTTCTAATGATTTTAACCGTTCAGTAATTTTTTTTTTAATTTTAAATTACGATTTCCTTGTCTTCAAGTGGCCCCAAAACGTGAAAAAAAAAGGGACTCCATCCCCCCATATGTCTTTTTGCCTAAGTTCAAACTCTGTACTTTGAATGCGGTTTCCACCTAGATTACAGTTTAACAACTGAGCTAGCTTCACCTCACAAAGGAGTTTGAGGTCCTTTCCTTAGGAAAGAGGTCTTTTTTTACGCTTCTTCTCACGACAATCCCAATAAAGAGGGGAAAAAAAAGAACCGTATTGAAGCACAACTCAAGTTCTGAGAGGCCACATTATCTCAAATGGGAGCCCTTCAACTTATGGTTATCTATTTGATTCTACTGCTAACATCCCAGGTAACTTCCAAGGAGGAAGAATGGAAGTCAGCTACTGCAACATATGCTAAAGAAGTAGATGGATCGATCATCATAGGTACTTACTTTTGCATTTTTCAATTTCCAGTTTTAACCACACAATATGCTCTTTTATATTAACAACTTCCCGTACCAAAAGCTAAAATTAATTCAAGCTACTATCACTGGTCTGATCCTGCAGAAGGAGCATGTGGTTATGGGGACCTTCACAAGGCCAGCTATGGGAAGTACAGTGCGGGACTTAGTACCAAGTTATTCAACAAAGGGAGTACCTGTGGAGCTTGCTTTGAGCTCAGATGTGTTGACCACATATTGTGGTGTCTCCAAGGGAGCCCCTCAGTCATCCTCACTGCCACAGATTTCTGTCCACCGAATTATGGGCTTTCTGCAGATTATGGTGGCTGGTGCAATTTCCCCAAGGTGCACTTTGAGATGTCTGAGGCAGCATTTGCTGAAATTGCAGAGAAAAGAGCAGATATTGTGCCAGTTCAGTATAAGAGGTAAAACATATCAAACCGTACATGTTCGGCATGTTCTAAGAAAATTTCCATGTATTTGAATGAAAGAAATCACTGTTTATGCAAACATTGTGTAGGGTGAAGTGTGAAAGAAGGGGAGGGATAAGATTTGCAATGAGCGGGAGCAATCACTTCTTTCAGGTCCTGATTACCAATGTGGGATCGGATGGTCAAGTAGTAGCAGTGAAAGTGAAGGGCCCGAAAACGGGGTGGATACCTATGGCAAGAAACTGGGGGCAAAACTGGCATTGCAATATTAACCTTATAGGACAGCCACTTTCTTTTGAGGTAACAGCCAGTACTGGCAGGACAGTTGCATCTTACAGTGTTGCTCCAGCAAATTGGCAGTTTGGTCAGACGTTTGAAGGAAAACAGTTCAAGTAAGGCAACTATTTGAGATTGTTATGTACGGAAAGATCGCAGAGAACCATTGGTTGTATGTAAGATCTGTATTAAAGAGGTCTATAAGTTCAAACCAACGAGCTAGTGAGAGAAGTGAGAACATCTCCGGTTGCGCCCATAGTTAGCAGAAACATGGTATATGGAGAGACACGGTATGAGTACAAAGGTGCAGCACACCACTTCTCCATGTATCGGATACGTTGAGGGTAGATGTAATTGATACGTTATTTGGAGTCATGATATGTTTTATATGAAATTTAGATATGTTCCATATAGAGTCATAATACATTCAAATATTTTGTTGGATACAAACCCTGATTAAATTGGATACAAACCTTAATTTTAATCACTACTTTATAAACATAATAAATTTTATAAGTTTAATTATCCTTAACTGATATAGAACTTTATATAAAAATATTTAAAGATTAATATTTTTACTTTTTTCGCTATTATACAAAACGTATTAAATAAATAAAAAATCAATTTATTCAAATAAAATTTATATGATCGAGTGTTGACTGAATAATAAATAAAAAAATCATATTTAAATACTATAAAATAATATTAAAATAAACCCAAAACACACTGAAGGGTCGAGTAATGCCAACATCCATCAACCATATGCTATTATCACCAATTTCAAGAAATTGGGAAAGAAAAAAAATGTAAAGCAACAGCTGACAATTGTTATCCTCTTTCATCCATTGACTCTTTCTCTTTCTTCTGCAACCTAAAGTGAAAATAACTGAAAGTAAAGCTCAAAGCTCTGCATTTTCACGTTCATTGTCAACACCCATATTCTTGCTTTTGTCAACTTGGTTTTTATCTTTTGCTTGTGTCTGACAGTGTATGTATTGTAGATATTTCATTTCGTTCAGTTTTTTTTTTTTCAGTAATTACAATTATTTGAAACAGGGAATATAGTTGTTACCTTGATAGAAGCCAACTTTTCTTGGGTAGTTTACATGTTTCTGTAACTTATTTTATTGCACATAAATGGTTATATTGGCACGTATTAAAAAAAGTATTATTAGAAGAACGATTTCAGATACAAAAGATAAATATTTAAAAAAATTATTTTTTAAATATTCTCTTATCAAATTTGAAAAATTATTCTTGTAGATGATATCATGGTTAAATTTTTTATTGTTGAGAATTTTTTTAGATTTTTTGCAAAGCTCGAAAAGTTGATTATCGTATATTTTTATCAATATCTGTGTAATATTTATGCCAATATGCATTTAACAAAATAAAAAATATTCAAAAAAATAAATATTGGCATTTCCTACCATAGGTATCACATTGTCAATTTTGTTAATTAATTTTGAATTTTACAGTATCACGAGTATTATGCTCGTGAAATTGTTTTAGTTAAATTTATTTTGGATTTCATAATTTTACCTTTTATTTTTTATAATTAATATTTCAGATAATATGTTCTATTTAATCAATTTTATATAATTTTAAATGTATTCTTTAAAATTTTTTCGATTTCAAAATACAAGCTTTTCTCTATATGTAAAATTTTCCATTGAATTTTCTTGAGTTTTGAAACTCAAAATTCTTTAAATATTTTCATTTACTCACCATTAAATTAGTTTTTCAAAATTCATTTTATTTTATGAGTTTTACATTTTTTTTTAAATTTTTTTATTTTTAAGATACGAAATTTTTTATTTTATAAATTTTTGCGGGAGGAATTATTTGAGTTTTAGATTTTTAAAATTTTTTAAATATTTTCATTAAATTTATATTAAATTATTTTTTTAAAATTCATTTTATTTTATGAGTTTTGCATTTTTTATAATTTTTTGTTTTCAAGATACTAAGTTTTTTACTCTGTAAATTATTTTGGAAAGAATTTCGAGGTTAAGATTTTTAAAAGTCATTAAATATTTTTATTAAATTTATATTAAATAAGTTTTTTTTAAAAAAATTTAATTTATTTTATGAGTTTTGCATTTTTTTAGATTTTTTCGTTTTCAAGATACGAAGTTTTTTACTCTGTAAATTCTTTTGCAAGGAATTTTCAAGGTTAAGATTTTTAAAATTTATTAAATATTTTTATTAGATTTATATTAAATCATTTTTTTAAAATTTAATTTATTTTTTGAGTTTTGTATTTTTTTTCAAATAATAAATTTCTTCCACAAAGGTTTTCTTGTAAAATTTTATGACTTTTGGATTTTAGTTGTTCTGTTTCTTGCACATAAAACTTTTCAAAAATTTTTCTTATATAATTCAATTCTTGAAATATTTATAAAATAAATTTATTAATTTTATTTTGGGCAAAATCTCTTTAATGGGTTAAAAAATTTTAAATTTTGCAAATAAGCCTCATGCACTCAATAATTTCTCAAAAAGCCTAATGACTTTACCAAGCCCATTTTATTGATTGTCTACCAAGCCCATTACATTTCTATAAAGGTTTACCAAACCTATTTTAATCTCTAATTTTCCACAAAGAGTACTAACTTTTTTTTATTCAATTTTTCTATGGAATTTGATTGAAATTTTCATATGATTAAAATCTTAATTAGATTTATTGTGTGAAATTTTCTTCAGTAAATGACCTTTAATTTGTTATCATTTTTTTCTTTCATGGAATTTTTGTATTTATTTCTTTACTTCTAAAATTATGTTTACTTGTAAATTTATAATATAATTTTATTTTTACATAATTAATTTTATAATTTGCTAATTTAGTTACGTAAAATTTAATTTGGTTGGAATTAAATTCTTTTCTAACTAATTTAGTTTCTTCCTAACTATTTCATCAAGTTGGCCAAAAATAATTCCATCAAGTTGCCACCTAAATTGACATAATCATGACAATAAAGATGGTGGCTTGTAAGGAAAGATGAAAAGAGCATGGGCTTATGACACAACAATCGTTATTTTCAACCTAACAAGTTAATAAATTATCAAACCAAATAATAATAATAATAATAATATTAATAACAAAGTGCTTGCTGAAAAAAGTATGAAAGTTTCGGCCAAAGAGGATGAAAATCCTTCTTAGCTAAATCATGAAAATCCTCCTTGGTTGAATCATCCTCCCCTATAAATAGAGAATGATGTTTTCTTCAAGCTCTTAGTTTTGGAGAAAAAACAACTTTTAAAAAAAGAGAAAATACTTGAAAAAAAAATTTCAAAGCTCTGTTAAGGTATAATCTCTGCTAAAATCTTTAAAGTCTTGTTTTTCATGCGTTTTCCTTCTATTTGGGTGAGCTAAAAATATGCATAAGTTTATGAATTTTTATCTATGTTGAAAGACTAAGCATAATCGCCATGAATCTAATTTCCTTGATTTTATTTTTTTTTCTTGTTAGTAAAGTATCTTTCTTTTTGAACATGTTTATGTTGATATGATGTTGGTTTTGGTGTTATATTTGTCATATATATGTTCATATGTGTTTCATTTCTTTTAGTGTTTTCTTGCTATTATGTTGGAATCACATGTTTATATATTTATTTTTGTAATTGTATCATATGATGGTGTTAATTTTTGTTGGATAAAATATGAATATGTTAATTACTGAGTTTAAAAAAATTGATTGGTAGATTATTTAGGTGTTGGTCGAAATTCATACATGTAAATGTGATGATTTTTTTTATGTTTGTGGTCATTTTATAAATGTAGAAAGTTTATGAGCTAATTTGCAAAAAAAATAAGTAAATAAATAAAATTTTCTGTTTAGACCTATATGCTTGGCCGAAGCACACCTACATCCTTAGGAGTGTATTTTATGCATTTATCTAGTTAAAATACATTTTTTTATTTTTACGATCTTTTGTAATTTTAAGAAGTTTAGGGACTTTTGTGTAAATATTGAAAAATTTATTCTTGGGGCAAAAGAATGTGATCGAATCTTGGTTGTAATTTTCTATGTGATTTTTTTTTGTGATTATTTTGATTCATTTGATGCTTAATTTTATGTTTTAATCATCTAGGAACCAATTTGCAAATTTAGGAAAGTTAAGTGACCATTAGGGAAATCTAGCATTTTTAGGTCAAATTGGTCATCGCTAGCATGGAATCATCCACTTAGATTATTTTAAATATATTTAGCATTCCATTGGTCCTCTGGTGGGGTGTTAAAACTATTAAAACCTTTCGCATTCAGTTCTCTATTAGCATACAAAATGCATTTTTTTGAAAATTTAGGGATTTAATGGCATTTTTGCATTTTAGGTTACTTTAAAATCTAAATCACCCATTTAGGGTATTTTAGGCCAAAAATTTTTTTAGCATTTTTTAGTCAATTTAAGACTAATATTTAATCTTGAGAAATTTAAGAATTCATTAGTAATTTTTGTAATTTAGATCATTTTTGTCATCTAAATTACATATTTAGAGTAAAAGTCATCATTACTTATCTTTTCATGTCCTTTAGGGTTACTAAGATACTTTCATATTGAAGGTACAACTAGGGGCATTTTGGTAATTTTATTAGAATCGAGTCCTAGGTAGTCATTAGGATGCTTTTATGCCAATGATGTGCATTTAGGAGAGGTTAGCTATTTTATGATCATTTTCATGTCTTTTAAGGTTACCAGTATACATTTACGTCAAAGGTATACCTTAAAGGCATTTTAGTAATTTTATTAGAACTAAGTCCTAGGTAGTCATTGGATGCTTTTATGCCAACAATATGCATTTATGATAGGTTCACCTTTCTATAATCCTTTTCATGTCTTTTAGGGTTGTCGGGGTATTTTCACCTTAAAGGTATATTATAAGGACATTTTGATAATTTCTCTTGAGCCAAATCTTAGGTAGTCATCAAGATGCTTTTATGCCAAAGGATGTACACTTAGGATAGGTTCACCTTTTTATAATCCTTTTCGTGTCTTTTATGATTGCCGGGATACTTTCACGTCGAAGGTATACTTTAGGCTCATTTTGGTTATTTCTCTCGAGCCAAGTCCTAAGTAGTCATCGGGATGCTTTTATGCCAAAAATGCACATTTAAGATAGGTTCAACTTTTATAATCCTTTTTATGTCTTATAGGGTTGCTAAGATACTTTCATGTAAAAGTTAACCTTAGAGGCATTTTGTTAATTTCCCTTGAGCCGAGTGGTAGGTAGTTAATGGGAAGCTTTTATGCCAAAGATGTACATTTAGGATAGGTTCACCTTTTTATAATGCTTTTCATGTCCTTTAGGGTCGTTGAGATACTTTCACATTGAAGGTACACCTTAGGGGCTTTTTGGTAATTTTTTAAAATCAAGTCTTAGGTAGTCATCGGATGCTTTTATGCCAAAGATGTACATTTAGGACATGTTCACCTTTTTATAATCCTTTTCATATCCTTTAAGGTTGCTAGGATTTCACGTTGAATGTATAGCCCGAGGGCATTTTGATAATTTTGTATTAGAACAAAGTCCTATGTGATTACTGGGATATTTTCATGTCAAAAGTACAAATTAAGAATAGGTTCGTCATTTTAGATTGTTGTTGAGTCTTAGGATGTTCTATAAATATTCTTAAATAAATATAAAATTTTCTTTTTAGAAAATAAAGGCAAGGCCTCTAAGTTAAAATAATTCGTGGAGTTTCTCCTAAAATGTGAGAGAAGTTCTACGGATTATTTTAATAACCAAATATCATTTTCAAAGTGAAAATCGAGATTGTTGTAAATTTTGAAAAATTAAAACCTTTTGCATTCCTTCGGCCCTAGAGCGGAATGTGAATGATTTTTTGAATTTTAAAATTTTTTGTGTTCTTGTAGTTTTTGGTTGGGGTATAAAAAAGAATGATAAAAGCTTTCATGTTACACTAGTTCTCTAATAGAGTGCGTAAAAGATTTTGATTTTTAAAATTTTAAAAACCTAATTTTTTTTGACACGGAATAATAAATTTGTTACATAATATATTATTTTGGGAATTTATAATTAAATGCCCTATGTTGAAATTGGATAAAAAAATTAAAAGTCAAGTTAACACATAATTAATAAGATGTCATTTTTTGGGCATTACGAGAGAGTCGATCTTTACTTATGATTGAACTCGACTCTCAGAACTTTGCATATGATCTCTAGTGTGATCATGATCCTCGGAGTTGATATTATAAGGTTTCACAACCCTCACAATACGAGATTTGAGAGGTGACCGATCTCACCTAGCTCAAATAGATTAGTGGCGACTCTAAATAAATAGTCATTTCATAATGATTATTTATGATTAAGTCAAGTGAGCGATTAGTCTCCATCACCCAGTCCCTAAAAATAAAAAAATATCAATAATGATATTGCTTATAGAAATAAGAGAATATAAAATAATGATATATCAACAAATATAGAAGCAAAGACTATTGAATTCGGGTTTGGTCAGGATTTGTATCCGAGCCATATTGTGATAGCTTGGCAACTCCACTAGGGGCATTTAGAGAGTTAGGCCTAAAATTAATTATGTGTTAACTAAATTTTAATTAATCCGCTTTCAATTTTATTTAATTTTAAATTCCTTTTTCAAAATTTTTCTTTTCATTATATTAATATTTATTTTGCATTAATCTTTTTGTTTTTTTGGGGATTAGGATAGTGTGCATTATTTTTGTCATAAAAAGGTATATTTGTCCCTTCGCACACATTATGCACATTTGCAATGGTTTCTTCTTTGTTAGATATGGAGGGGGCATAAGAACCCAATATTTTAGGAGGGTGTGAAGTAGCTCTTTCCTTCTGAGGTGTTAGCCTCTGTTAGGCCAGTGAAAAGCCCACTGGGTGTAGATTCCTATGTTTGCCCAAGGTTTTAGCCTCATTACAGGCATGAAAGACACACCCACCTGAATTAAACCTATTTTGACATAAGTTTGCAATGGATAAGGATAAAATACCTTATTAGTCCTTTCTGGGCTTAAGGAATTCGAGAACCTAAGTAGTGGTTTGACCTAAATTGCATATAGTGGACTATATTAAACTAACTTTTCAGTCAAAGCTATGCCTGATTTTAGGTGTCACAAAAATTAAGGACATATGAAGGAATAAAGTTATCTTTCTCTTTGTATTTTCATACTTTTATTTAGAAAATTTTGATATCTTGTTTGCATTTCTTAAGGATACTAACTTGTTTTCTTTTTCCCTTTTTGGTGCATTTTTCTTTCCTCATATGCATATAGGAATGCTCGCTTTAAAAAGAATTCCAACTTAAAGCAATTTTTATTTAACTTTGTGGTGGAACCACTACGAGTAGTAATTATTTCCAAGAAATTTTAAAAGATCCATTCTAAATCCAAATTTAACTAGAAAAAGGATAGGGATTGTACACCAAAGGATTTTATCTCTAAGTTGTCAAAGATCACACATTTAAACCTTTGCTAGAATAATTTAAGAGAGTTAGCTAAAATATGGGATCACTGGGTGAATGCGAAGCAGACTTAGTTTACAAAAAAGTATGGACATATAGCTTTCTTGCTTAAAATACACATGGATGAACAGTTAGTCAGGGTTGTGATTGAGTTTTAAGATCCCTTATTCTAATGTTTTTCATTCAATCAGCATGACATGACTCTAACTGTGGAAGAGATATTAGCTCTCCTCTGGCTCAGGCCTTTGGAGATGATACCTATTTACCGTAAAGAACACAATCCGACCAACTTTAGTAAAAAATTGAGTTAAAATTTGGATTTGGGTTCCAAAGCTGACCACCATTATATAGAACAGAAAGGGAACACCAATGTCATCTCATGGCAGAATCTATGAAAATATGTCCAAGAGTGATCTGCCATTGAGAGAGAGCTAGGATGCATTCGCTCTTGCTATATACTAGATGGTTTTCTTCTTAAGAGTAGTTGGATATGTTGGGTGATGGATTTATTTAACCGATTAAAAAGAAACATGCACTTAGATCTAACACTTCTAGTCGAGATGATTTGAGCACTCAATCCATGCCGAAAAAAGGTCAAGAAAGATTCTTTAAAAGTGCTTTGCTATTATATTTCTAGGCCCAAAGTCATTTTTTGGGTGAAGGGGTACATAAAGTTAAACCCTACTTCCCATATTCTATCCCTCTTCAGGAATTCATTAAAAAAGAATGGCCCAAGTGTAGAACCAGGAAACAATGGGCTGAATCTCTTAAGAACTTGGCTTCTTTTGATATAACTTGGAGGGCACCATGGTTTTCACCAAAATGCTTTATGTATCGGTATGGTAATCTTATATATGTGCTTTTGCTTGGTATAGAAGGCACCATGTTCTATGCATCATTATTGGTCCGAAGACAATATGGATCGCAATAATTCATCCCCATGACTTCAAATTTGGCTAGTGTTGACTTAGAATATCAGGGTAAGGATTATAAAATGTTGGTTCAGATAGTCACTTTAAACTGGAAAAAGAGCTATGAGTCAAGATTACGTGCATACACAGATAAGACCACTTTAAGGTTATGATGCTTGGAGGAGAGTTCGGGGTTGTAACATAATCATTCCTGGCTTAAATGGGTCTATTCCTTAGTATCTATTCAGTCAAAACCTACATGCCATCCAAGATTGATTTGATCAAGGAGGAAGTTGCTAATGAACAAAAAAGAATGAATGATAAGAATCATCAGCTATAGAGGAAGTTGCCTATTTACGAATGAAGATGAAAGCAAAAGCAAAGGAAGTTGAAAAATGTAAGAAAAGAACAATATAATGAAGATTGATTAGGTTGAATAGAACAGGAAAATAGAACTTGCTGAGATATCAGAGAGTTCCAGTAGCACTGCTAAGGGGATGAAGGAAGAAATGCATAAGCTTAATGAAGCGTTAAAAGTATGGAAGGCTAAAGCTTTGGGAGAAAAAGCCAAGCAAACTATTTTTGAAAGAAAAAAGAGGTCATGTTGATACATATCTCTAGTTAAGAAGGTCTATTAAAATGAATAAATGACTCCAAGCTACGTTGGATCAAAAGCATTAAAAGGTATCTCAATTACTTGAAGAAAAACAAGGTTTCACTATAACTATTGCAGAGATGGGACTAGAATTACAATGCAAGGGAGATGATATTCACACCTTGGTGAAAGACTACCACAATTTGGATGCATATTGGGTTGATAAATTATGGTGGGCCAAAGATTATGGTAGATGAACATGGCTAATTTTTTTGGCCAACAAATGTATATAGATTATCTTACACAACAAATCCACTCATTTGTCATCCAAGCAAGGAAAATGGTGGGGAGAATTAGAGACTTACAGATGTAAATTAATCTTGTAAGATAATACGGGCATGTTGTACTTTAGATTTTGGATAAGGCTTAAAGACAATATGATCAAGTTTGAAAGTTCCTTGAATGTAATCCCTACATGATCAACGATGTGAACATGTAATTTGTCACAAAATTAATGGATTGCTAACTTTGAAATCTTTAGTTAAAGGAATTGTCTCTGTAAGTGCATTCATATACTCATATTGTACGTACATATGCCTATACATATACATACATATGTACATACAAGATTATTAATTTCATTAGTTCATAAGTAAAAATTAATTAACTTAAAGAAATATGGAATTCTTAAGGTCAACATTGCAATCTCAGAAAGATCAACTCAATCACTACCCACTCATCAATACCATACTAGATTTAGAATGAGAAGAATGGCTGAAGATCACTTGGCATGTTTGGAAGGATTAGAAGAAAATCATCGATGGGCCCAAGAAGCCATGTTGAAATAGCAAGAAGAATTACAAGCTTAGATCACAAGAATGATGGAGTTGTTAATGAGAAAGGAGTCAGCTCATTAGTAGTCGAGTTAAATGCTAATACTCTTGCCATGGGATCCAGGGGGGACTAGTTGCTGAACAAACAATTAACGCTTAGAATGCACAGCCAGCTAATATCCAAAATTTGTAACAAAACGTCCTAGTTACTAATCCACCAGTCGTTATTATAACCTTGATACCCTTTCACAAGGGATAGGAGCAAGAATTACGATTGCCCAAGAAAAATCGACAAGCCCTAGTATTAATGAAGAGGAAAAGTGTAAATAGAAGGGTAAAAAGTAGGCTAAAGCAGAGATGAAGAAAAGAAAATTAAAAATACTTAATAGGAGGCTAAAAGCCACTAAAGAGGCCAAAGTATATAGCAATATAGATGTTGAAGACCCCAGTCTAGTACCAAATTTAGTCCCCCCACCGAAATTTAAAATGCTCGAGTTTGAAAAGTACCATTTCCCCTCAACAATACATTAACATGTTCATCAAGAAAATAGCTAGTTATGCCTAAAATAACAAGCTTCTGATTCACTATTTTTAAGAAAGCTTATCTGGATCTAGGCTAAAGTGGTATAATGATCTGAACCGCACTTAAATTCAATACTAGACTGACTTAGCCAATGTATTTCTTCAAAAAAAAATAAATATATGGCTGAATGAATGCCTAGTAAACTAACTCTTCAGAATGTGAAGAAGAAGTCTATTGAATATTTTAAGGAATATGCGCAAAAATAAAGAGACATGGCCTCTTAAGTTCAGCCTCTCTTGATTGATAAAGAAACCACAATGCTATTCTTAAGCATCTTGTGTCCCTCTATGATGAGAAACTGGTGAATAATGTAAATAAGAATTTTGCTGATCCTGTTATTTCTAGAGAGATGATTAAAACAGCTATAAAGGCTGATAAAATCCCGACTACGGAGTTTTTTGCTAGAAAAAACTAGGGACAGAAAAAAAAAAAGCTCTATTTGTTAACAATGTCAGTCAATCATACCATCAAAGACTTCATCCGTATTTCCAAAACCAAAGACAGCAAACCTAAAATACCTACTCTTTTAACATACCTAGATCTCTTACTTTAACATTACCCTAAACCACCATTTCAAACTTTTCTTCATAACACCAACTAAGACCCAGTGTTAATCCACTAGCCTAAAAAGCCAGCCAACCTAGATCTCACTATGAACCTCTTCCTTACTCTTATAAGAAAATGTTTGATAAGCTTTTTGAGGCGTGATTAGTGGCTTCAATTTTTTCCAAACCATATAAAGGTAATTACCCTAGCTAGTATGACCCAAATCTGCAATGTGAGTATCATGCAGTAGCAAGTCACTCGATTAAGAATTGTACAGCCTTCAAGTAAAATGTCTAAAGTCTTTTTGAGAGGGGTACCTTTTGAATTGATAATGGCCCAGCACTTGATGTTGGAACAAATCTTTTACTTGATGATATTGAACCTAGGATTAACATTCTGATTACTGAAGAAAAGAGATGCAAGAAGTCAAAACAGCCTAAAAGTTAGGACTCCAATGGAAAGAGTATGGGCAATCTTGATTGAATGTGGGATCCTTGGTCAGAATCATGGAAGTGTCAAGAGCGAATTTGATTTCGATGCTAACTTTTTGCAAATTTTACAAAAAATCATGACACACTTTGCAAAATTACCTAGACTTCTTAAACATAATCCAAAGAAAGATGGACAATGGTGAAACTGGGTTTATTGAAGAAGTTGGACTAAAGGAAGAAAAATTAGTTAACATGGCTAATGAAGGATTATCGTAGCTACCTTATGACATCAGTCACCCTCTTATCATTTATCGCAACCAACCAAAAACCACACCGCCTAAGACTGAATTTACTCTTAAACTTATTATCAGAGCACTAACTCTATTTTTATATAAGAATAATAAACAAGTTCCATGGAAGTATGATAGTAGGTAACAACTTTAGAGGTTGTTACAAACTAATTGGCTGTTGTTGATGTAACTGGGCTGAGCCATCTAACGAGGAGTGGTCACATCTATAGTCCAAAAATTAGTGAAACCAGTGCCAAAATCAAGTCAAAAGGACAGATTTATGGAAAAGTAACAGTTATCGAAGATATCTTAGTAAAAGTCTAGGAATCGATCAAGGAAAAAGTGATTGGGAAATTCTTTAAGTTTATTAAGCATAGTGAGTACAGTATAATGGAACAGTTGAAGTAGCAGTTGGCAAAGATTTTTATGTTAACCCTATTGCTCAGCTTAGAAGCACATCAAAATGCTTTGTTGAAAATAGTTAGCCAGGCTTATGTACCTTAAAACATTTCCATCAATAAGCTAAATCGCCTAGTAAATAACATAATTGTTGATAATTTCATTTCATTCAGTGATAATAAAATCCCACCAGGGGGAAACACTTTAATGAAAGCTTTCCACATCATAACTTATTGTAAAGGGGTATATTGCCCAAAGTCCTCATTGATAATGGATTGGCTTTGAATGAAATGACGCTGATCATGTTGTCTTGCTTGCCAATTGATGTCAATTAGATCAAGCATAGCTATACAGTCGTTAAGGCATTTGACAAGATAAAAAGATAAATCAAGAGGACTATTTTGATCACTTTAGATATTGGCTCGTGCCCTTTTGAGATCTAATTTCTTGTGATGGGCATTGTCCCAGCATAAAACTATTTGCTGGGGCAACCATGGATTATTTTGCCAAGGTTGTCCCATCATCTCTACACTAAAATATTAAATTCATAGTTAATGAAAAATTGATTACCTATTCAAAAAGAAAGACATTATGGCCATGAATTCTACTTTTATGTTAAAGAAAATCTAAAATTGAAGAGTTATCCTTCTGATCTTTTGAAATTATCAATGCTAACCTTGTTGCATAAGGGTCTATAATCAGAAAAAGAATTCAAGCTAGAAGTGGACTTAGGAAATGCTTACAAGGAATCCATTGATCCATTAATATCAATGGTAAGAATGATAAGCACGAATTGGGCTTTAAGCCCAAATGAAGCCAAAAGAAGAAATTTGAAAATAAATCTCAAGGAATAAAGCTAGCCTAGGCTGTTGGTCAACAGTCAAGCCAAAAATCGACCCTCAACCTTTTACTAGATGAATTTTTTTTGTTATGGAGAGGTTGTTAGTCCAAAAGCTAAAAAAAGAGAAACTAATAAAGTTATTATGATGGTTAGCGAAGCTTTTAAGAAACGTCAGATGGCCACCATTGGAGAAGATAGTAAAGAGTTGAATGATGATCATGAGATCCATCCTTGTCCTCTTGGATATGTCTTAAAAAATTAGACTTGTACTGAGAGAACTGTGGTGCTTAAGTCAGTTTCAAAGTAATCTTGAGAACTCATTTTGTCATATAAGAATCTTTCTGTGAAAACTTGAAATGTCAAATTATCATTTATAGAATTGAAATGCAAATGACATTTTGTCTATGTCCAATTTCTTTTATACCAATATTTTTTTCCCATTTTACATACATATACACAAATCATGTCATACATTTGTTTGCCTATTCCTTTTTTTTTCCTTAATAGATTTCCCACTAAAAAAATGGATGATCCTAAGCGCGATTCAAAAGTTAATTTTGAATAGGCTGTTTGCTTGATCGAGTGAAGATGTTGATGATCATATTTTGCCACTTAATTTACTAAAAATAATCGAGTGAGAAGATAAATATATAATGCCCTATGAAGAATCCATAAAGGTGATAAATTTATTAGGTGATGAGAATGATAGAAAAAAAGTTAGAATAAGGACTGCCATTATGCCCATTACTATGGAAGAATTAATAAGTTTGTTTTGAGAATTTTGATATGTTTTTGCATGGTCCTACCAAGACACGCCAAGGTTAGATACGAAAATCATAGTCCATAAATTACCTTTAAAACCAAAATGTAAACCGATTTAGCAGAAGTTGAGAATAATGAAACCAAAATGCTTCTAATTGGTTCCTTAGTTTGAACTATGGCTTTACTGTTATCATAGTAAAGTGGTATTCAATGAACAATCCTTGGACTCATACCAACTTTAGTAACAGACTTTTTTATTCAAACCGCCTCTTTTATAGTCTCATACTCGGAGATTTATTTAGTTTTAATTATTAAATCTGTAGTTGTCAACTATTTAGAACTTTTCCAACTAACTATAGTTTCGTGAAGGGTAAAAACATAACCACTTATGACTTGTAGTTATCCCAATCTGATTAGAAGATAGTATCAGTGTAGCCTCTAACTCGAAGCTTAACCCCTCCGTAAACTAGAAAAATATCCTTAGTTCTATGTAAATACTTCAGGATATTCTTCACAGTAGTCTAATAACCCTCACTAGGATTACTTTGGCATCTACTCATGATACTTTGAGTTTATGATACATTTGGTCTAGCATATAACACGGCAAACATGATGGATCTAGCTACAGAGGCAATGGAATCTCATCTATCTGTGATTTTTCATTTGATGCTGTAGGACATGCCTCTTTCAAGTAATGCATACCACGAACCATGGGAAATTTTCTTCTCTTGGAGTTTTCCATCTTAAACCGTTTAAAAATTTTATCTATATATATTGCTTTGCATAATCCAAGCATTCTTTTTAATCTATCTCTATAGGTTTTAATTCCCAAAATGAATATTACTTCTCCAAAATCCTTCATAGAAAATTCTCTAGATAACTAGACCTTAGTAGTCTATAGCATAGCTATGTCATTTCCCATAAACAATATGTCATCAACATTGTAGACACCTTATTTTGTCTGGGCTAATTTTTTTTTTTTAACAATCTGGAGCATCGACATAAGAGGGGACAATGTCGCCCGGCGAAAAAGCTTTTAAGATGTCAAGAAGGCCTAGGGATCATATCAAAAGTAAATACAAAGATGTGGCATCAAGGGACATAGTCTGAGGTATCCTAGGGACAAAGGAATCAAGAAAATTCATAATTTTACTTAGGTGTATCGATACATGGTTCTCA
>JBBYHO010528037.1:0-17020 GCA_038382025.1 Adansonia gregorii | reverse complement strand
TTCTCTTTTGCATGCATGCATCATTTCATTATTATTATTGCCATGGGACAATTGGCCAATGGTGCAGTATTGACCAAGGGGTGTCTATCATGGAGCAACAATCCACCTCAGAGTTGAAATCTTTCGAAAAAGTTAGAGCCTTGTCTAAGCGACGACAGCGTGAAGATGAGGATGTCTTAAAACCTGGGTATATCTCGATAATGCACGAAAAGATCAAAATAGGGTATCATCAAAATGACTGGTAAGATCTGAAATATATACAGACCAGTTGGGATAGTACCAAGAAGGAATCATTCACGAAGAGATACGAAGACGCTGCCTTTTTACTCTAGGTCCATTTGGATGTTAGTTTACTGCAGGCCGCCTCCCAATTTTGGAACCCCGCATATCGATGCTTTACCATCAACCATGAGGATTTGACCCCTATAGTAAGGGAATATACCTCGCTGCTCAACATCGAAAGGGCCAAGACCGATAGAATATATTGCAAGGCATTGAACCCTCTAACTTTTAAAAAAGATTGGCCTAAATTCTTAGTGCACCCGAGGCACAGATTGAGGGTCATGTCAAGAAGAAGGGAAGCAACGAGTGCATTTCATGGGCTACCTTGAAAGAGGAATGGTAAATACTGTCAACGTTTAGAAAATGTAAGATATATTTGCTTTGGTGATAAATGGCTTAGTCATTTTCCCAAAGATGCTAGGTTATGTCGAAGCAGCAGTGGTAGATCCCATTTCTCAACTATGTTACAACATTAACTCGCACTTGCTATCGTCGCTGAAACCATTTGAGCCCTTAATTTTTGCAAGAAAATTAGGACAGGACATTTCATTGGTTATGCACCTATGCTTCACTTATGGCTTGTTAGCCACCTTTGCCCGAAAGAAAAGAAGAGGTTGTACAATTTTTTCCCTAATTTCAGTCCTACTCGAGAAAGAATAGTTTCATAGAAAGTTCAAGGAACAATGGATCCAGAAACTTCAAAATCTTAGCAAGGATAAAGTGGCATGAAAGGCTGCTTGGTTCTCGCCATAAACTATCCTATACAGATGTGGGGATTACAATTGTGTGCCACTCATCATGCTATAGGGAAGTACCAACTACGCACCTATTCTGGTCCTTCGACAATTTTTGTGTCAGCAATTTATCCCTTTTGTTCTAGACCTAGAGGCATGCAACCTTGAATATGGCAAGCTAGATTATAAGTCAAAAATTTAATTAGCTTTTCGTGCTTAGAGACAAACTCATTGCATAGAAAGATACTGGAAAGGAAGTAGTATGACCCCAGCATATAATGAATGGAAGATATGTCGCACTAATGATGCCTTACCTCCATCCACTGTTGTATTTGTAGATAAAGAATTCCCTTCTAATTTAGAATTGCTTAGACCAGAATTCAAACAAGAAAAGATACCTTTTACCGAGGAAATTGCCCACCTAAAGGAGGAAAATAGTAAATTTGAGATAGACCTTTATCTACATGAATGTGAGGTAAAATGAGCTGATAAGGAGAAAAATCATCTCAAAAAAGATCTGAGAGTCTAAAGAAAGACTATGTGGCTGTCAATAAAGCAAACAATCACAATGCCAAGGCATGTCTTCAATCGAGTGGAGAACATAAATTGCCATCCACAGAAAAGAACTACATCAGTGGAAAGAAGCAGCTCAAGATAGTAAAGAGAAGCTTGTCAGAGATTGAACCCTCGTATCTACTTATCAAAAGAGAAATGCACGGTTTAAAGCTCGAGTTTGGGATTTAAGAGTGAATCAGGTTGAGAATGAGACGTTAACAATCAAGGTTCAAGGCTTAGAACAGTCATTACAAGTGCGCCAAAATCAAGTGGGTGAATTAGTATCAGCTTAAGAATGGCGGGAGCAAGAATGGCAACAAATAGTCGATCAGTCACATCAAAATTATCAGTCATCATCGCCATCTCACAAAACAAATTCAGGCAGCTCAGTTAGAGGCTGAATATATGATGAACGTAGCTTGATCTCTAGCATGTAGCATTTTACCCAATAGAGCTTGCGAACAAGAACTATTGTATTTCTTAGAACATATGATTAGACAATGTAATCATGCCAGACATTTCCAAATGTAATCATATGCATTCAAGACTTTGATTGCTTTAATGAAAAATGCTATTGGTAGAGCTGTTTCCTAATCCAATTGTCCCTCTTGCATTTACATCAATAACAATTATTTTTTTCTACTTTGCATCAATAACAAAATTCTTTTTTAATTCATATCCATTTTCGTCCCATGTCAATATTCTGAAGGTCTAATCCATTAATAATTTAAATTGAAGGTGTTTCAAAACATGAAATCTTTAGCTCACCATCGCTACAACACTTGTACACTTTGAAAAGCCATGGAAAATGACCATCAGTCCTGCATTGAGCGACTAGAACTCATGTGCAGAGAACTCAAGAATAATCAACCTATAGGAATGAAGAACTTCAATCTCAAATAGCGAAATTGACAAAACTTTTGCCTAAAGCTTTAAAGGATAAGGGATAAATAAGCACCATCGATGCTAGCAAAGAACTAGCTAACCCTGAGAGTAATTTGAATGGTGGTACCGAGGCTACTACTATGCATGAAGTAGCTTTGCATGAATAGCATCCCCTAGTAGCAAGAATTTTGTCAACTCAACCATTCCTTTATCCCAATCGTACAACAGCACCATATTTAGTTCAAGGCTCTTCACCTGCTATACCTGTAATACCAGATCTTGATGAACAAGCAGAATAAGAAAGGGCAAAAAGGTATTTAGAAAATGATAAAGACTTAAACAAGTACCAATCTCTAGAGAAACATCTTTGAGCTGTCAAAGGAAGTGATAAATTTAGAATTATAGATGTGAAGGCTTTAGGATTGGTCTCTAGTCTCGTCATTCTGCATAAATTCAAGGTGCCAGAGCTTGAAAAATATAATGGGACCATAGATCCCACTGCCTACCTTCAGATGTATAGTTGCAAGATGATCGATACGAGGAAAATTAAAAATTGCTAATCCATCACTTTCAGGACAGTTTAAATGGGGCAGCTCTCCGATGGTACATAGGGCTAGACCTTATAAGGATTCAAACATAGATAAATTTGGCTCATGCATTCCTCGACTAATATAAGCACATATCCAAGTAGGCCCCAGATCACCTCTCCCTCATAAACATGGAGAAAAAAACCTTTAAGAGTTTTAGGCAATTCGCCTAAAGAAAAAGAAAGAGGCAGCTCATGTTCAGCCTCTATTAACTAAAAAAGAAATGATAGTTATGTTCATCAGCACTTTGAAAGCTCCTTACTATAAGAAGTTGGTGGGAAATGCCACGTAAAATTTTGCTGATATGGTCATATCAGGGGAGATGATTGATAATGCCATCAAGAATGGGGAAATATCTAAGGGAGAATAATCTAGGCCAATTAAGAAACCAATAAATAAAGGAAAAGAAAAAAAAGTAAACATTGTCAGTCGCAGCATCGCAATGTTCCTCCAAAATCTAGGCTCAATTCAGGCGTATATGCCCCAAGTATGTTGTATCCAAGTTTTAATCCCCACCAAATGACATCAGCGGTTCACTCTACTGCGATTGCTCCGATAGTCACCCTCATACCAAATCTTATTCAAAACCCTTCTCCAAACATGCAACCTCATAGTACAAACAATACAAGAGCCCTAAATAATCATCAAGCACCCTTAAAAAGGGAACATTTTGACCCTTTACCATACTCATATAAAGAGATTTATAATCGCCTATTAGCCAACCAATTGGTCGCCTTAGTGTTCTTAGACCCAAAATCTCCACCATACCTCAATTGGTATGATGTGAACACTTATTGTGAATACCATGCTAGAGCATAAGGACATTAATTGAGAACTGCACCTCATTCAAGAAAAAGGTGTAGGGCCTGTTGAAAAGAGGCGTAATCAAAATAAAGCAGGGGCCCAAACCAAATATTAGGGCCAACCCACTCTCTAATCATGCTAAACTGAGGGTAAATGTTGTGATTAAAGGGAAAAGTGGTTAGATAAAAAATGATGTCAGAGAAGTCAAGACGCCAATGGGCAGAGTGTGGTAAGCATTCATGGAGGCTAGGATAGTGAGCCCAAGAAAGGGATTCACGAATTTCTCTTGCTGCTGCTATGCTCAAGAGCACTACTTACAGCAATGTTCATCTTTCTTGAAAATAGTCCAAGGAATCATAGATCGATCCAAGATAGCATTCTATGAGGAATGTCATGAACCAACTTATCCATCCGCTAACATCATCGAAGAGGGGGAAGTAAATGACGATTGCGTCTTAATTTACCTATCTCTTATGAGTATAGAGAGGCAGTTAAATGAAAGCTTTAGGCATTACGCCTCTAGATGGATGGAAAAGGTTGCCCAAATTCAACCACTATTGATGGAGAAAGAAATGATCATCAAGTTCATCAACATACTACAGCTATCGTACTATAAAGATGTGGTGAAAAGAACCCTTAAAAGCTTTATGAATGTAGTCATACTTTATGGGATGATGGATGAGGCTTTGAAAAGAGAATTAGGTAGGGCCAAGAGGAAAGAAAAAGTTGAAACAACACGATAGTCAATATTCGACAAAGAAGCCAGTTCATCTCAAACCCTTGTAGACGTAGACCTAAAAAGGTTCATTGCTAAGCAAAATTGAAAGATCATGAAAAATGTGGAAGAATTGAGAATATGCCAATGAGCACAATTTAGGAGATTTTGGTAAAGGCTAAATTAGTTAATGGGTTTAAAAAGAAAACGAAAGAAGTTGACAACTTTTGCGATTTCCATATAATACATGGTCATACCCTTCAGATGTGTAAAGAGTTTCGTGCCATGGTCTAAAGAATGATGAAGGATGACAGCATCAAATTTTATGATGAAAAGTAAACTTTGACTATTCAAATCATAGAGGCACTTCCATCTGCCAATGCCACAGAAAGGGATGGGAACAATCTCTGCTATGGCATCGAGAGACCACTGATCTTGTATGATAATTGATTGCGTCTTCAGGCCGCTTCTACCACATCTGCACTAAGGATGATCATTTAATTATCGTTTTTATTCTCTTACGAAGACAATAAGGCTATTCCCTAAAATTATAAGAGTAAAACCTTAATTATCGAGGAATCTAGTCAATTAGCCTCAAATATTGATCTTTCGAGTGTAAGCCATTTGACTCGAAATGGTAGGTGTTATGTGCCACTAACCTTAAGAGATAAAGCTCACCAAGAAGATACTAGCCAGAATCTTCAAACACTTAAGTCTATAATTAAAAGGTCAATTCAAAAGTCATTAAGGAATCAACCAGTGAGAAAGAAGCAATAAAGTTTCTTAAGTTCATTAAACATGGTGAATACAGTATCATGGATTAGTTAAATAAGCAACCTGCCAAAATATCCATACTGTCACTTTTGTTGAACTCTGAAGCTCATTGAAAGGCACTCTTGAAAGTTTTGAACGAGGCCTATGTCTCTCCCCATATTTCTATAGGCGAGCTATGATCATCTAGTGAACAATATCATGGCTGACATATACATATCCTTTAGCGATAATGAGATTCCACAAAGAGAAAGAGGAAATCATAAAGCCTTTCACATCACCACATACTGCAAATAGAGCATATTGCCCAAGGTGCTCATTAATAATGAGTTAGCTTTGAATGTAATGGCTATGTCATGCCTGAATAAGCTTCTTATTGATGCATCTTACATTCAAAATAGTCACACAATCTTGCAAGCATTTGACGGAACTCATAGAAGCATTGTGGAGAACATCACTATCCTATTCCAAATAGGCCTATGTACTTATGAGGTTGACTTTCATGTGATAGACATTGCCTATCATATAATTGTCTATGGGAAAGACCATGGATCCATTCTGCGAGAGTAGTTCCATCGTCCTTGCACCAAAAATTAAAGTTTGTAATTGGAAACAAAGTTGTCAGTACTGGTGGAGAAGAAGATATCATTGCTGCTACCTCAATTGATACCCTATATGTTAAACCTGATGAGGGCATTCTAGAACCCTCTTTTCAATCATTTGACTTCATCAATGCCATCTATGTTAAGAAAAGATTACTCATGATTAAGCCTTGTCTGTCAGAAAGCACGAAATGGGCTTGAGAGTAACAGTCAGTAAAGGTGCTCGAGCCAAAAAAGGGCTCAAATGCCTCTAAAGAGCTACTAAAGCTTTAAAAGTGACCCAACAGACTGATAAGATGGAAATGGGATTTAAACCCAATGCACAATAGAAAAATAAGCAAGCCTAGAAAAATTAGGAGAAAAAAATAGCACGTCTATTAGGACAAGACATGGGACATGAACCTATGGCATTTTCGCCATTGCATAAGAACTTTCACTCAGGGGAATATGTTAACACTAGCTTGACAAACATCATGGATGTGTTAAGGAAAATTTTTGGGGATTTCTTTATCAATGTAATTGAAGAGCCATCCGTAATGGGTGTAGAGATCGACTTATGCCCTCCAAAATTTATTCTAAGTGTCTAGAATGAGATAGAAATCCTTGTGTTGTTCAAAACTCTTTCAAAGTAATGCCATGAACCAAACCCACATGCTTTCACCCAAAAGCATTGTGGGATCCTTTGTATAGGCACCTTTTATTAAGTATTATCAATGAAAAGGATAGAGCATTATGCATTTTATTCATTGTGTCTATTTTTACCTCCCTCTGCATATCTTTTTGCCTAAATTGCTCTTTTCCATATTTTTAGGTATTCGGATGATGATGACATAAATATTTGTCTTGAGACTCAGGAAATCGACTTTGGGCAAGTAATCTGTGTTGGTGCGGTAAGCATGAAAAAGATTCTAAGGAGAACCTTGTACCCCTAGATCTATTCAGACTAATTGAACAAGAAGAAAAACAGATTTTACCTGATAAAGCACCCATCAAAACCATAAACCTTGGGAAAAAATAAGACCAAAAGGAAGTCAAAATTGAAACCTTTATAAAACCATCAACCTGAAACCAACTGATAAGCCTTCTCCAAGAGTTTTGAGATATGTTTGCCTAGTCTTAGTAGGATATGCCTAGGTTGAATACTGACATCGTAGTCCATAAACTTCCTCTCAAACCTGAGTATAAACCTGTACAGCAAAAGCTACGAGGATGAAACTTGAGATATTGCTAAAGATCAAAAAAGAAATGAAAAAACAATTTAAACTAAGATTTCTCAAAGTTGCCAAATACCTTGAATGGCTGGCCAATATAGTCTCAGTCTCTAAGAAGGATGGTAAGGTGCGAATGTGTGTGGATTATAAGGACTTGAACTGAACTAGTCCAAAAGATAATTTTTTTGCCCCGTATCGACACCTTAGTGGACAACACTGCCAAAAATGCACTTTTTTCTTCCATGGATGGATTTTTGGGATACAACCAAATCAAAATGGCTACAAAAAACATGGAAAAAACCACCTTCGTGACCATGTAGGAAACTTTTTGTTATAAAGTAATGCCTTTCGAGCTTAAAAATGCTGGGGCAACTTATCAAAGGGCAATGGTGTTTTTGTTTCATGACCTTATGCACAAAGAGATCAAAGTTTATGTGGACGACATGATTGCCAAGTCACTTAGAGAGAATGAACATGTACTTGACTTGTGAAAGCTCTTCAAATGCCTTTGAAAATATCAGTGCAAGTTAATCCCTGCTAAATGCACATTTAGTATCACATCTGACAGGTTATTGGGCTTCATTATGAGTGAAAAAGGAATAAAAATGGACCCCAACAAGGTTAGGGCCATTCAAAGCCTTCACCACCTCAAACCCTGAAAAAAGTAAAAAGTTTTTTAGGAAGATTGAACTATATAGCCTGATTTATAGCTCAATTGATCGACAAATGTGACCCGATCTTTCGGTTACTTCATAAACAAAATCCCAAAGAATGGAATAGAGAATGTCAAGAAGACTTCAATAAAGTAAAGCAATACATTTCAAGCCCTCTAGTGCTTGTGCCCCCAATCCCAAGTAGACTTCTAATTTTATATCTATCAGTTTTGGTTAGTTTGAAAGGTTGTTATTGGGCCAGCACGATGATTCGGGAAAGAAAGAATAGGCTATCTATTATTTGAGCAAGAGGTTCATAGAATATAAAAGTAACTACTCGACAATAAAAAAGCTATGTTGCGCTTTAGTCTAGACAGTCAGGAGGTTAAGACAATATATGTTATACCATACCACGTGGTTGATCACCAAACTGGATCTCGTTAAATACTTATGTGAAGCCCCTGAATTGTCACAGAGATTGGCTAGGTGGCAAGTCTTGCTTTCTGAATATGATATTATATATGTGAAATAAAAAGCCATCAAAGGTAGCACAATCATAGATTTCTTGGCTAGTCAAGCAACGAATGATTATCAACCTTTAGATTTTTAATTCCCTGATGAAGACCTAATGTGCATATCCAAAGTCAAAGATGCAACCAATAGCGATTCACCTTGGAAAATGTTTTTTGATGGTGCTTCAAATGCATTGAGGTATGGAATTAGGGCAATTTTAATCTCATCTTAAGGAAGCAATTATCCTTTCATTGCAAGATTAAGCTTCGACTGCACTAACAATAAAGCTGAATATGAGGCTTGCATCATGGGACTCCAGGCCACCATCAAAAGGGGCTTCTGAACCTTATGAGTGTTTGGAGACTCAACCCTTGTCATTTACCAATTGAAAGGGGAATGGCAGACACGTGCTACCAAACTAACTCACTATAAAAGTTTAATATTAGAACTGAGAAAAAATTTAATGATGTTAGCTTTTGATATTTGCCTAGGGATACCACCTTATCATCCATGTTTAAGGTCAACCGGGAGTCGAACGTTGCCCCTATTCAGATGAGCATTCATTCAACACTGGCATATTGCCAGAATATCAAGGAAGAAAAAGATTGTTTGCCCTAGTATCATGACATCCTCTAGTATATCAAAAATCAACAATACCTTGACCATGCCACCGAAAATGATAAAAGAACCATACGAAGAATGGCTGCAAACTTTATTTTGGATGGCGGTCTATGCAAAAAGACTTAGGACTAGATATTACTCCAGTGCAAGGATGCCTCAGAAGCCAAAAGAAATCTCGAGAGGTCCACGAGGGGATCTGTAGTACTCATGCTAACGGGCATCAAATAGCAAAACAAGTCATGCAATCAGGCTATTACTGGCTGACTCTGAAAAAGGATTGCATCAACTATGCTCGTAAATGCCACAAATGCCAAATCTATGTGGACAAGATTCATGTCTCTCTGGTACCATTGCACGTTATGATAGCCCCATGGCCATTTGCTATGCAGGGCATGGACATGATGAGACCAATTACCTCTAAGGCCTCTAGTGGACATCATTTCATCCTAATTGCCATCAACTATTTCACTAAGTGGGTTAAAGCAGCTTCTTATGCTAACATCACTAGAGCTATCATGTGCAAATTTATAAAGTGTGAAATCATCTTTCAACATAGCCTCCCCAAGCAAATTATTACGGACAATGCGTGAAACTTGAAAAACAAGATGATGCAAGCAATCTATTCTCAGTTCAAAATTCAGCATCAAAATTCTATCCCATATCATCCAAAAATGAATAGAGCAATGGAAGCAACCAACAAGAATATCAAGAAGATAATTGAAGAGATGGCTATGACGTAGAAGGATTGCCATGAAAAGTTACCCTTTGCTTTACATGCGTATTGCACAGCCGTACGAACTTCTATGGGTGCTACAATATTTTCTTTAGTCTATGGCATAGAAACTGTTCTACCGATTGAGGTTAAAATCCCTTCCCTCAGAGTTTTAATGGAATCATAACTTAAAGAGGTCGAATAGGTAAAAGATCGATTTGAGCAACTTAATCTTATCGAAAAGAAAAGAATCAAAGACATCTATCATGGGCAAATGTATCAAAAACGCATGATGAGAGCCTACAATAAAAAGGTCTATCCTCATAAGTTTTGAAAAGGTGACTTGGTGCTTAAGCAAATTCTCTAAATCCATAAAGATGTTCGCAAAAATGGACCCTAAATTAGGAATGACCATACGTGGTGAAGCGTGTAATCTCTAAAGAAGCTTTAATCTTAACCGAAATGAATGGTAATGACCTGCCCAATCTTGTGAACTCTGATTCTGTAAAAAAAAAATTCTAAAAGGACTTTAGGATAAAAACCTGAAAGGCAATTCTATTAGCCTTTCACCCACTATTCTCCAAAAAAATAAAAAAACAACCAAAAAAAACACCAAAAAACAAAAAAAAAAGAAAAAAATAACTTAAGTCGAAAACTTGAGAAGGTGGCTTAAGTAACCAAACCTACTCAAACCAAGTCAAGCTTAAACCATCATCAGCCTAAAACCAATCTTATCTATATTCATAATTGGCCAAGACATCAAATCATAACTTACCCATCTATTCTATGCTAACCAAACCTCATCCACACCTGCACTTGGAAAATGACAAATGACCAACTTTTAGGCCTCCATCCCACTATGGAGCAATCTTAGGAATCTTCTTATGATTTGGCCAATGCCACAAGGATCATTTGCTCAAGAGAAAGTCTTCGAAAGCATTCAGTGGAAATTTCATGTTATCAGCATCGAAGCCAATTGACCGGGCAGACTTTTTTTTGGCTTTTTTGTATTTCAAAATTTTTCAATCGAATGAGAATACGATTGATTGATTTCTCAACCCTATATTCCATATTGTATCATTTTTATCATTTAATTGCTAATGCTTGATAAATAAATAAACTTGATAATAGGATTTCATAGAATTGCTTAGAAAGATTGAACTTTACGAGAATTTTTGTTAGGTCTAAAGACCAAAAATGAACTTTAGGGTCATGGTTGCTCCCACCTTCTTTGATCTTGTATCCTAGGAAGTGTTCAAGCTCTACCCTTAGAAAAGCCTATCTGAAGAAGAAAGGCTAAAATCCTGCTTCAATTGGCACCTAAGCAATCAAGGTTCAACACATTTGAACAGTCAAAGATGTTATTTAGAGTTAGAATTGGCAAAGATGCTATTCATGCTTACTAATGAACTCTTTATAGCTAGAGCCTTCCAACATGAATCATCCGATTTCATAATCTTCTTACTACCATCATTGGTCATCAGGATAAGAAGCCACCTTATCATATGTGAGAAAGATCTAAAATTGATAGATTATGCCTTCGAAAACACCATTTTTGCATCATTTAAACATGCATATGCATTCCCATACATTTTATAAAATTTAACATCATTTAGGTACCGATCCCCGTACAAAAGGTAAATTAGTAAAGAGTGCAAGTTGCGACTTTCTATTTCCAAAACCTCAAAAAATCTTAGGTAAGTACCTTCGACATCACGAGCTCATTGAAAATTGTCTAAGAAAGGCATCTAATCTCAATACTTTTTCTTTCTTGTCTTCAAAGTGTATGACCTTTTCTTTCATGTCCTCAAAGAACAAGACCCTTTTTTTCTTTGTCCTCAAAGAGCAGGATTTTCTTCTTTGTCCTCAAAGAGTAGGGCCTTTTCTTTATCCTCAAAGAGCAAGACCTTTTCTTTCATTCTAGTCCTCAAAGAGCAGCATGCCTTTTCTTTTAAGCCTACACAAGTTGGTGGCACCCTTTTTATTTTAGTCCTCAAATAGCATGACACCTGTTCATTTTTTTTTAAGCCCATACAAGCTGGTAGCACCTTTTTCATTTTAGTCCTTAAAGAGTACAATGCTTTTTTTTAAAGCCCATACAAGCTGGTGGTACCCCTTTTAGTAGTCCTTAAAGAGTAGGATGCTTTTTCTTTTTTTTTAAGCCTACACAAATTGGTGGCACCCCTTTTAATTTAGTCCTCAAAGAGTGGTATGCCTTTTCTTTTTCTTTTTAGCCCACACAAGCGGGTGGCACCCTTTTTATTTTAGTCCTCAAAGAACAGTATGCCTTTTCTTTTTCTTTTCAGCCTACACAAGCTGGTGGCACCTTTTTTCATTTTAATCCTTAAAAAGCAGAATGCGTTTTTTTTTCTTTTAAGCCTACACAAGCTGGTGGTACCCATTTCATTTTAGTCCTTAAAGAGTAGGACGTCTTTTCTTTTTCTTTTAAGCCCACACAAGCTTATGGCATCCCTTTCAGTCTAGTCCTCAAAAAGTAAGACACATTTTCTTTTTCTTTTAAGCCCACACAAGCTGGTGGCCTTTTCAGTCTAGTTTTCAAAGAGCATGATGCCTTTTCTTTTTTTTTTTAAGCCCACATAAGTTGTGGCACCCCTTTCATTGTAGTCTTCAAAGAGCAAGATGACTTCTCTTTTTTTTAAACCCATACAAACTGGTGGCACCCTTTTCAGTCAAGTCTTCAAAGAGTATGATGCCTTTTCTTTTTCTTTTAAGCCCAAATAAGTTAGTGGCACCTTTTCAGTCTAGTCCTCAAAGAGGAGGATACCTTTACTTTTTCTTTAAAGCCCACACAAGCTAGTGGTGCCCTTTTTATTTTAGTCCTAAAAAAGCAATACACCTTTTTCTTTTCTTTTTAGCCCACATAAGCTGGTGGCACCTCTTTTATTTTAGTCTTTAAAGAGTAGTACACCTTTTCTTTTTTTTTTTTCAGCCCACACAAGCTAGTGGCACCCCTTTCATTTTAATCCTCAAAAAGTATGATGCCTTTTTTTTCTTTTAAACCCATACAAGCTGGCGGCACCCCTTTTATTTTAGTCCTCAAAAGTAGGACACCTTTTTGTTTTTTTTTATGCTCATACAAGCTGGTGGCACCTTTTTCAATCTAGTTTTCAAAGAGCAGGATGCCTTTTCTTTTTTTTTTTAAGCCCACACAAGTTGTGGCACCCCTTTCATTGTAGTCCTCAAAGAGCAGGACACCTTTTTTTTTTTCTTTTAAGCCTATAGAAACGGATGGCTCCCTTTTCATTTTAGTCCTCAAAGAGCATGACACCTTTTTTTTTCTTTTAAGCCCACACGAGCTAGTGGCACTTCTTTTCTTTTAGTCCTCAAGTGCAGGACACCTTTCTTTTCCCATTTAAAGAAATAGCCTAATGCATTGCTTGAACAAAATGGTGTCTATTTATCTTTTGCCCTATTCCTAATACTTAGCAACGGTTTAAAGAGGGGCAACTGTAGATGCCTCATTTTGTCCAAACTAATTTTTGGTATCTTAGGAGTTAGGTAAAAGGTGACAAGATAAAAAAATAGAAATAAAGTTAGGGGACGATCGTCGTCTGGTGATAAAGTTTTTTTGGGGCAAGCCTAAAATGCCTGTGGACCACTTTAAAGAAAAATTCAAAAATAGGGCAATTTTCCTTTTTTTGTGACCAAGATAAGACAATTTAAGGAACCTAAGGTATGTACGGGTCATATGGGTGCTTAAACACTATCACAGGGGTTTCACATTACCAAAATTTTGAATTTCCATGTGTAGTATCGATGCATAAGGGTTTGATATTGATACCTAAGGTGTGGTATCAATACCTAGCATGATTATATTGATACAAGTCTTGGCAGTAGCTAAAATTACAATTTTGGGCAAAATGTATCGATACACAAGCATACGTATCGATACAAGTCCATAGAGTATCAATACAGGTCTCAAAGTCTCGAGATTAGAAATAATTTATGCCCTTAGTATCAAGACAAGCATCCCTGTATCGATACTCATGCATAGAATTTACCTTAAATATCGATACAGAGTGATATGTATTGATACATGCAAGCCATTTTAGCTACTTTGAGCCACCTTTCAGCTTTAGCATTACCCATTCAAAATCTAATTTGAACATGCTTTTGCACCAAAGAACTATCATATAACATTCCAAACCTTAGCTATGGGTTCATTAACGGATTCTAACAAATTTTTGGAGTCCAAACAATTAATAACAAAGGTCACTTTCATAAAATATATAGGTGTAAGAAGGTGGCGGGCATACCTCTACTTGTAGGCTTTCACAACCTTTCTGCCCCCTTGATCAGCATGGCAGAACCAATAAGAAGGAAGTCAACTGAACATGACAGCTGAAGATATGCTTTGCTGTAGAAGAAAAAAAACCAACTACCTTAACAAGAAAAAAAACTCTTTAGTAATCCTAAAAAACTCTTCACCCATTCCCACCAATCCTCCAACCATTCTCACCCTAAAAATACTTCCAAAAACACTGTTTCATTAACTTCCATAATCCATTCCCGTAGCTACCCCAAACCACCACTGGAAAACCTTTAAGAACCTAACTCTTCACATATTTTGATCTTTAAAAAGCCTCACCATCAACCATTCCACCCAAAAGCTACCTCTTTTCATCCTTTTCTTGCTAAATAATAGCAAGGAGAAGGAAGAAATTAAGCCTACAGCCACTACCTCGAGACAAAAGAAAGTTTAAGCTTTTTTGGTATAATTCCCTCTACCTTAATCTTTATAGTTTCTGTTTTGTCTTTAACATCATCTTAGTGAACCCTTTTTATGCTTTCATAGCCATCTTAGGACTCCCATGCATTTTTTTACGGCTTTGGTTATGGTAGTTTGGGATCTTGATGTTTTTCTTGGTGCCTTCATGCTGTTTGGTTGACTAAGCATGCTTTTTTGCATTTTCATCATCATAACAACCTTCGTCCATGTACTTCTTGCCATGTTCCTTCCATATCCACATATGCATCTCATGCTTAAAGCATGCATCTTAACATGTGATAAGTATGCCCATACATTTCCTAGCAGCTTAATAGGTTCCATGAAATAAAAATGCCTTTTAGCAAGTTCATACTACGTATGCTCACACATCTATTTATCATCTCAATGCATTTTTTTTATCTTTTCTATGAAAAATGTCATCTTTACTTATGCATTTATGTTCTACATATTCTATATTATGTTTGTGGCACTTTGCTTGTGTTGAGATGCTTATTTGAATGCTAAAAACCCTGATTTCAAAAAAAAATCCCCAAGTTAGGAACATGTTATCTCCCACACATAGAGAATAACATGGGCTTAAGATTTTTATGAAGTTAGCTTTCCAACCTTGGGGACAAAGCAAGTATTCAGTTTTGGATTCATGGAAGAATGAGTATGAGAATAATGGTTTTCAAAAAAAATGAAATCAAGTTTTTTTAGTTAAAAAATGTGAATCCTTGGTCCTTAGCCAAACACCCTCATAATGGAATGGTCAACGGGTTGTTTTATAGACCCAAACTACTTCGACACCGTGGAATGAACTCATGACACCCATGTTAACCCCTCATCTCCGTTATGGTAACACCCATGGCCCGAGCTCAACCCAATGAATACCCAAAAATACCAAACACCTCCTTTATTTTGTTCTAGCAGCATAGCAATCTGGTTTTAAAAAATTATTTAAAAATAAAAATGATTTATCTGAAATGTATTAGCATTTTTCCCTTGAAGGGTTTTGAATTACCTTTCCAACGATATCTCTTTTACCTTCTGATCATCTCAGATGAAATAGTTATGATTTTTTGAATCTTCATTGTCCAAAACCCTTGGATCCAGCGAGCAGTTTATTATTTAGACTGTTTCGGCCCAACAAAAAACATTTTTGAATCACTTGAATATTTTTCCAATAGAGTTCATGAAATTCCCTTTTCAGAAAGGTATTATTTGCATTTTAACAATTCTAGATGAATTCGAAATAATTTTTCAAAGTCCATCATACCTTTACCTTGTACATGCTGCCAGTGCTAAGTTAGGTTGAAATTCACAAATTAATTCCGCCTAGAGAGTGATTTTCTATCATTTTTGGAATATTTTTACATTAATCTTGATCGAGTTATCTTTCCAATGGAGGCTCGTTTACCCCTTGGGACCTCTGGATAAGCTCAAAATAAATTCAAAAAGAGAAATGATGCAACGCTGTCCTCTGTTTCTAACCTAATTTTTGAAACGCTTTTATTGAGGCGTTTGAATGCCTCATGATCTACTCGGTTCATTCCCATTACCTAAACCCCCTTAGACTTGGACCAAGGCTAAATAGAAAAGGAACATTTTAGCTAAACCTTTGGCTTTT
The DNA here is from genome assembly GCA_038382025.1 of Adansonia gregorii. Taxonomy (NCBI): domain Eukaryota; kingdom Viridiplantae; phylum Streptophyta; class Magnoliopsida; order Malvales; family Malvaceae; genus Adansonia; species Adansonia gregorii. The sequence continues at coordinate 1,016 of JBBYHO010528037.1, read as the reverse complement.
GATTTTCAAAGATCCCCCTATCCAAAAAAATGATCCTTTCCTAATGACATCGAAAATTTCCATTTTCAGGGATACTCCAACCCCATTACTTCAAGTGGATACCCTCCAACCCCGCTTTTACCTCAAAATGATATCAAATTTTTATTTTAGGGGATACTTCAACCCCACTACTCTGAGAGAATACTCAAACCCCACTTTTACGTTAAATCCAGTATCAAACTTTTATTTTTGGGGATACTCCAAACCCACTACTCTAAGGGAATACTCTAACCCCACTTTTCTGAGGGGATACTCCAACCCCGCTCTTCATATTCCTTTATACTCTAAACCCACTATTTCGAGGGAATACTCTAAGCCCACTTTTCTAAGGGGATACTTCAACCCCGTTCTTCATATTCTTTCAAGCTTTTCTCCTTCTCGAGTCATTGAAACCTTTTTCTCTTTAAATTTCAACTGAATCATACCAAGTCTCAATGTCGTCATCATGGTTATTCATCAATAATCAAAGATGACTATGAGATATATTTTGATCATCCCACTTTTTGATGAATTTTTGTATTTATTTTTATGGATTTGTTTATTGTTTTCTTACCTATTTTACTGATATATTTCCTCTTGTAGGGACCTCAAACTTTAAAAATTATCTTTAAAATCACAAAATGATATCTCATGTCGGTATCTCTCCAGTGCCAGACATGAAATATATTTTTTTTTCAAACCCCATCCGAAGATCATTTCCATAAAAAAAACCTATGTTTCTTACTTCTCTGAGGCGCATAGGTGATAAAATTTTCATTAAAACTCGAACTCGTATCTTTACAAAATTTCATGCATTAGAGGGAATTATTTTTAAATAATGATAAAAATGGAACCAAGGAAACTGAGATTTAAGTAAGATATAGTTAGATGGTACCGATTTTCAAGCATTGTAGGGGTGCAAATCCTTCCCCACACATAACCAACTCCTAAACCCAAAACAACAAATCTCTAGTATTATTTTCAATAGGCATCCGATC
>JBBYHO010528026.1:0-17020 GCA_038382025.1 Adansonia gregorii | reverse complement strand
AATTGTTGATTTTTATTAAATTATTTTTAAGGTTTTTTTTTACTTTGTTTTAAATCAAATACATATTTACTTTTTATTAGATTTTACTATTTTTTCATCACATAATTTCTTTTCTTTCTATTATCAAAATCAGTTTTAAACTTCTAAAGGTCCTTCTAGGATACGATCTCTATTTCCCTACATTGCAAATAAAAAATCAAGCCAAAGGAACTGAGCAATATAAATGGGTAGCATCGACAACTACCACATTGTCACCTACATAATTATGGTGATTAGGAGTACAGGTTAGGAATGTTTCCCCGAGTAACCCTATTCTTTAGGTATTCTAACAGCATTTTGGTATGGTTTGAAATGGTTTAGCTCCTAGGGCTCACTATATGAGGTTTAAGTTGATGCATAAATAGGTATTCGAATTACTCTTTCATCTGATAAGGATAGTTGAAGGACCCCGATCCTAAACCTATCATGGGTTTGGTAGAATGGGTTCGATCCATTGGATGTATTTCCCTATGCAAATACAGAGGGTTACTCATGAGAGACATACGTAATTTACATCCAGGAAGTTATTGCCATGCCTATGCGGAAGGTTACTCACGAAGGCAGATAGCTTACTTTATCCTAATCATTGGGTTGTAACCACGCCATGGAGTTTGGCGGGATACTAATGCACATACAAGTGTGTAGTGTGTGATGGGGAAACGATCAAACCTTTTTGTTTACTTTCGTATTACCACTTTTATTAAGCTAATGATTATTCAAATAAGAAGACAATCCTAAAAATCATGTCAAATAAAAGATTAGATGACAACATGACAAAAGGGGCATGGCTAAATGATGATCGAAGATCAAAAGAACTGAGAACCTAGAAAGACGTGGCTAGTTGTTGGCCTAACTCTTTATACTGTCCCCAGTGGAGTCGCCAAGCTATCGCAACATACCCCAGGTAGGATCCTCGCAGATCTAAAAGTGCATACGACTTAAAATACTTTCCTGACTTAGAAATGTCTTCGTGACTAAGACTATTCTTTGGTGATGTGATGAGAATGAGAATGCATGGATTCTCGACTCATTGTACAGTGAGGGGGACCATAAGATGAATCGATCATCTTATTGGTCTTATATGACCATCACAAGATGGCCAACGCTTGGAGTCGCTACCGATCATTTCAGGTTAGGCTTGGCCGGATGCCTATTGAAACCTATGTTCTAAGTTACGAAACTCAAAACATTGATCCCATGGTCTAGGTAATACAAAGATTCATCATTTGGGTTCAGGAGTTGGTTACACGCGATGAGGTACGAACCTCTTCGCGTCGCCCAAAATGGTTACCTTATTAGCTATGTCTTATCTCGGTTTTGATTTTTTCGATCTTAACTGTCACTATTTCAATATAACCCTTTTCGAATGCATGAATCTTATAAAAATGATCCAAGTTTTGATGAAAAAGATTTAATCTCATATACGCCCAGGATAGATGGGGAATATAGAGACTTTTGATGAAAATGACCTCTATATTTTACCTTGAAAATGGAATGTTCCACTTTGGGCACTGAGAGATACCCACGTTAAATATTACCTTTAATTTTATTTGAAATGTTTAAAAAAAATGAATGCACATAATCAACATGAGGAAATCATGTTAGTAAGACAATAAATAATATAACATAACATGGATCAGTCAATAGATAAAGAGAATAGGTGGACTATGGGAATTTATCTCACCATTGACATCGATTATCTAGGAATAACCGAATCAATAATTTTCGAGATGCATCTGGGTTTCTTGATTAAACAAGGTTTGTTTGACATATTCGTGGAAATTCGAGAAAAAAAAGAATGATTAGTTTATAGTTGAAAGATAGGGTTGAAGTATCCCCTCAGAAAGATGGGGTTAGAGTATCCCCATGAATGGAAAATAGTTTTTTTAACAAAGAAGATTTTTTTAAATCTTAACAATTTTAAGAAGTGGGGTTAGAGTATCCCCTTAAAAGGTCGAGGTTAAAGTATCCCCGTGAATGAGAAATCATTTTGACATAGAAAGATTTTCAAATTTTGACAATTTTGAAGAACGGGGTTAGAGTATCTCCTTGGAAGGACGGGGTTGGAGTATCCCCATGGATGACATAGCTTCATGATTTAGAAAGTGGGCGAGCACTCGACAATTTTTGGCAAAAAGATTTGTTGTGAATGAGGATGATAAAGATGTAAAATATGTTTGTACCTTGATATAAGCTTGTAAGAGTGTTAAGGTGTGCTGTCGAGTCTGATCGGGATGACATGGAGACATTCAAATGTTTTGAGACAAAATTCGGGAAAACAACTCAATTTTGACCAAAATCGAAAATAGAGGATAGCATCACGCTATCTTGCTTCCTGAATTTATTCTAAATTGGTTCAAAGGATTTAGAAGGTGGACAAGACACCATTAAAAAGGTAACTCGATGACGGTCATTCTAAAAATATTTCTAATATCCCAAGAAGTCACTTCCCGAGGGAATAAATTTTCAAGTTTGGACTGATTGAGCTGCTGGCAGAGCATAGGAGTGACAAGGTGTGTTAAAATTTGAAAAATCACCCCAGACTCATTTGGTGTCAAAAAATTGCAAGTGATACCTTTCTGAAAAGGTAATTTCATAAATATTTTAGGAAAAATGTTTGAAAATTTTGGGAAAATCATTTACTATGTCTGAAATGCCTAAACAGGATACATGTCCGGATTTTGGAGCTTTTGGACCATTTAGATTTGAAAAATCATAACTTTCTCATTCGGACTGATCTGGAGATGGAAAAGACCTCGTTTTAAAGATATTTTGACACACTTTATGAGAAAAATATCATGAAATTCACTGAAAATCGTTTGGGATTTTAAAATGATTTTTCAATTTGTAACAGCAGTGCTGCCAGCAGGGGACAAAGCAAAGCAGGGGATATTTCTTGTTTTCCATATTTTTACGGGTCGACATTCGAGTAATTGACATTTGAACGTCCATGACTGAAGAGAAGAGTGGCATGAGTGTCATGAACAAATTTGCATAGTCTCGAAGTAGTTTGGGACAATGAAACAGTCCATTGATCATAGCACTCAAGGTTTTGACTCAAAAACAAGGCACAAACATTTCAGGGATGAGTGTAAAGCCATTTTGTTGGAAAATCAAAAGATTTGATCTTGTTTAATGAAGATTCCAGATCTGGAAAACTTAATTTTCCCCAAGATATTTTGCTAAAAATGTTAAGTCATTGCTAATCCTCATTGGTTGTGGTTAACATGCTTGGCTTGGGGATTGTTTCGAAAATCAGTTTTTATCAGCTATCAAACATGCATTTTGACAACAAACATACAAAGCGGATGGCACATAACATAAATAGGGATACTAATTTTACTAATGGCCTAGACAGAGAAAGTGTTATGCATTGTGACAAAACAGGTTATGGATGCTGAAAATGACAATGAGTCATAAAAGTTAAGGTGTAAATGTGCTTGAAATGTGTTAGGCTAATGATTCGTGCATGGATTAAGAATAACAAGATGCATGGACATGGCATAAAATGCATGAGTAAGAGATATCACACTAATGAGGATGAAATGAGGTATTTTGCACATAAAAGGGGCATTAAAGGATCCAAATCCTAAGCTACCACAACCAAAAATCCATAATAATGCATGATAATCCTAAGAGGGCGATAGAAACATGGAGAGCTCACTATAGGATGAAGGCGCTAAAAAACAAAAAATGAAAATGATAAAGTGAGAAGCTATACCAATAAAACTTTAATTTTCAGCCAAACAGTTGGAGCAGTAGAGATGGCTTGAATTTTCCTTTCTTCCTTGTTGTTAACAAGTAAAAAAAAGAGAGAAATAATGAGGTTTTGGTTTTGGTATGGATGAGGGTGATTTTTGGAGTGTATAGTGGATGAAAGTAAGTGTTTTGGGGCTTTTTTGGGTGGTGGGTGAAGAGCTATGGGATTTGGATTTCTTAGTGTATGAGTGTGTTTTTAGAAGTGTAAATGAGCTGGAATCTAACCTTTCTGCTGAGATAGAAGTGGTCCACTTATACTAGCCTTTTGGAGCCAAATTAGAGGTGTTTTTGGCCATTTCTTAAGGGGGACAAGGTGATTGCAGCATGATGGCATAGGGTGGCTGTAGAAGGCATTTTACTGCCAATGTGATGGCCATAGGGTGGCTGGTTTAAAATATGAAATGATCTTCCAGCAACTAGGATGGCTGATGGTGACATTGGCCAACAACTAGGGAGGAGTAGGGTGATCAAATGACATTGACCCCTTTGATCCAATTTAGACTAAAAAGTATTTTGATTAATTTTAAAGTCTAAATTCATAATCTGATATGTGTTTTAATCTTTCCTAATACAAAGAAATGAGTTAAAATCAGTTTCGGATCAATGGTGGATGAGTCAAAATTGCCTAGATCGTAAAAAAGGCCTGCATGTATTGATACATGGCATAATATATCGATACATTTGGTCCAAAAACCTTGATAGCATCGATACAATGAACATTTTATCGATACAATGATCTTTGTATCAATACTATGAACCACTGTATCGTTACATGTTGATTTGTATCGATACATTCCTTTACAAAATGCATGTTTGGGTCCTGGCATAGTCTGGTATCAATACAGGGACTTATGTATCGGTACATTTACATGTTGTATCAATACAAATGGGGACATTTCAAATTTTTGGCATATTGGAGCATTGTATCAATACCTGAGAACCATGTATCGATACATTTAAGTAAAATTATGAATTTTCTCGATTCCTTTGTCCCCGGATGCCTTGAACTCCATCATTTGATGCCATATCTTCGCATTTACCTTTGATATGATTCCTAGGCCTTCTTGACATCCTCAAAATACTTTTTCGTCGGGCGATGATTATCATCCCCTCTTACATCCATGCTCTAGATTGCTGAAAATTAGCCCGGACAAAATAAGGTGTTTACAATTCGCTTTGAATTAATCTTAGTTTTGATATAACTAAAGCTTAAGCTTAATTAGCTTATCTTTAATTATTTTCAATATTAGTATTTTTCCACGAAATATTTTGTAAACACTTTGAAAAATATTAGAATGTGTTTTAACTTCTTTAAGCACTCAAAAATAGGTTCTTAATACATATTTTTACATATAGATAAGTTTTACATGTTTTAAAGTCATGAAAAACCTTTTAAAATTGATTTTCATGTGAATGTATCAATACACTATGTGTATGTATTGATACAATACTTGGCAGTACCTAGATAACCTTAAAATGTAGAAATAATTATTCATGTATCGAGATAAAGCATTCTATATCAATACAGGACTGTTCATGTATGGAGACAGATTTTTCTGTATCGATGTAGGATTGTTCAACGATCATATTTTTGATCATTAAACATAATGTATCAATACCCACTTAACTGTATCGATATAGAAGGCTCCAACGGCTATATTCCTTCACCAAATGCTCCCAATGGCTAGAATCATGATCAAGGCTATAAATAAGCCACTCCAACACCTTCAATAAGAAGAGGAACCAAGAGATTGTGCTTAGAGTCATATCTTTCATTTTCTCCATCATTTTTGCTAATTAGTTTATCTTTGTATAGGATTAATTCTTCCTATTTTTGTATTCTTCATTTTGTATCTTTAGATACATATTTCCTTTGAGCCAAAATTCTTGTAAACACCTAACCTTTAGAGGTTTTATTTGTTTACACTCAAATCCTTGTAAAAAGGGGCGATTACTACTTAGCCATTAAAAAGTAGAGAAGGTTTCTACTTAGCCTTCAAAAGTAGTGAGAGTGGGTTCTATCTTAGTTACAAAAGATAAGGGGTAGAGGTCTCTATCTTAGCCTTGAAAGATAGGGAGTGTAAAGGTCATACCTTGTCCTTGAAAAGTAAACAATTCAAGTTAGTGAATTATAGAAATCTGAGGCAAGTAAGGCCGAGGTTGAGAACGTAGGCAATTAAGGCCAAACCTCTATAAATCATTGAGTTTGCTTCTTCTTTTTGTTTTCTTTAATTGTTGATTTTTATTCACTAACTTGTACTTCAAAGTTTATTGTTTAGATTTCTCAAGTTTATTTATCAAAGTTTTAATTTACTAAAATTTTGAGAAATCAATTCAGCCCTTCTTGATTTCATTCACCACTAAAAGGTCTAACAGAATGAGCCAATAGAATTTCAACTAGAAAAGCAAGAAGAAAATGGCTAATGGGAGGCTAGTTTAGAACACAAGAGATGAGGTATTTTGCGGGAAGGTAGAACTAAAGAAATGTTAAAGAGACAGTTCATTTTTTTCAACTTTCGCACACTTTTTTTTTTATGAAAAAATTTCAGACTTGAAAACCAATAAAAAAGGGAAAAATTATGAGTTCGTTTGTTTTCTATTTTTCACTACCTAAAAGTAGCTTCATTTTCCTTATCTTTTTTTTGGGTTCTTTGAGCATCCTCCATTCTTCTATCTTTATAGAGGTTTTTGAAAAGATTTTATAAACAAAAAAGTTTTTGTTTTAGAAAAATTTTTGAGGATTTGTTATATTCATTTTTGCCAACCTTTTTTAAGACTATGTTTATACTTGTTAATGCGTTAGCACTCTTTACAAGATTACATCTTTTTGGGTCTTGCCAAATGTATATTAGGGTGTGTTATATATGATATTGTTGCTTTTTTTATGGTGTTTCTTGGATACCAAAAGGTTATAAGCTTTACGGCCTTAAATGATTTATGATTTTAGGTGATGGTTGTGCCAAATTAGTCATCAGTATGGCCAACCTTCGTATCCCTCTTCAGGCTAATTTAAAACTATTTCCAAATGTCATTTTGTTCTAGACTACCTCAATAACCCATGATCAACTTAGTTTTTAGTATCGATAAAAATGTTTAAGTTTTTTAATCCAAAATTGTTTTACAGCCCTTAAATCATCATATTTGAACCTGGTTAAGATCATTTTCAAAAATATTTAAAATTTTGTAAAAACTTCACCTTTAAATGGAACCCCTTAACTTTATTTTACAAAATTAAACCTGTAGCCTTCAAAAAAATGTCATCTTTTTATTCAAAGTCCAAAATTGTTTTTATAGCCCTTAAATCAACATAATTGAACCTATACAAGACCATTTTCAAAAAATAAATCAAAATTCTTCTAAGCCCAACCTCCTTGGCTGAAACCCTAATTGAACCTATAACTTTTCAAATTATCACCCTTGAGTTCAAAATTGAAAACTATTTTTTGAACCCCTAACCTCTATGTTAGACCATTTGACTTTCTCTTTAGCCTTAGGCAAAACCATTAATGACTTCCTTGAGCCACATTTAAAGGATAATAATAACTTTTGTTAAAACCTATTAGGATCTTTGAACCATTAAGTCATGGCCATGTAAGGTGTTCAAATAACCTTCCTATGGCATTTAAAAGCCCTATTTTTTAATAGTTTAAAATTGTATAAAGAAATTTGAATACCTTTTCCTATGGTATTTGGATACTTTCTCAATCCAAGAAAAACTTTTATGCCTAAACTCTTTTTAAATCTAATCTAAGTTTCCTTTGAGGCATTAAGATATCTCTATCATAGGTCTTCGAATACATCTCTTTGTAAGAAAGAAATACATTGACAATAAGGACCTCGTTTTAATGCATTTCATCTGTTTAGTTATTTTCTAGAGTGTAGATATATGAAAATGATCTTGATTTTTTTTAAAAAATAAGGTAACATTCTGGATTAAGAGAGCTTCTCGAATTCTTTACCAAACTATCGAGAGAATTTGATAACTATCATAAATGTGGAATACCTTTTTAAAGAAATGACTCATATGATTTTCAGAATGAAAAATCTTATATTCTACCAAACTATCGAGTGGTATAGGTAATTTTTGTAGTTATAAAGGTTCTGAGTCATTTTCTATAAAGAAAATATTTTTTTCATTTTAGGAATTATAGCTCATTATCGAAACTAAAATCAATTAACATCAAGATAGATAACATATCATTAATAGGCATCAATTTATAAGTGTTATAAGGGTGTTTTAACTTTCCCCATACATAACTAACTCCTTAGTAGACCTTAAAATTTATCTTTTTAAAAGATTTTTAATTAATTTGAAAATTTTTTATAAAAGATCAATTTGAATAGATAGCCGGTCACACCTGGCCAAAAAAAGATTGGTGATGACTCTTAAGCACGGTTATTTCATAATGGTTATACTATTCCTTATTTAAACCACGATACACAAAAATATACACATATTTACCAAGAAAAGTTGAGCAAGCGATTTATTAAAAGTTGTAGGCCTAGAACTAACCATGTATGATATAAGTTTTTTTATTGGTACAGTCAGTATATAATTCCAATTCCCTCTATTTTGATTAAAAAAATTGTTTAAAAAAATTCATGAATAACTTTACACCCAAACTTTTGTTCATTTTTTAATTTATTATTGTCTCTTTTAAGTTTCTTAAAAATTGCTAAGGCAGTTAAATTTTCAATCGTAAGAAGTGAAAGGCTTTTTGTTCCTTTTCATACATTGTGCATGTGTATTTACATAAAATAAGCCCTATGCCCAAGCTCTGATCCTTTTAGATGGAGTAGAGTGCTATGTTTTCATGATGTTCTTCCACATGGGCTAGCGAAATACCTCACTTGTAAAATTGAAATCAATATATTCATTGCTGGCACTTATGATATTTTGGAGCTTTAGGCTTACTACTAAGTTTAATAATTTGAGTCCTACTAGTTTATTATACTCAAAGGTAAGGATTTTAGAACTTCTTATGAATGTATCATGATGTTGTAGGACCTAAATGAAAGTTCAATTTATTATGTTTTTTAGGTTATCAAGCATACTTGAAATTTTAGAATCACTAGCCTTAAATACTTTTAAAGTACATGGTGATTGTCACTTCTTAGACTTGGGATGTCTGGCATGACACTTGTACAACTGAATTAAGTGATAGGTCTACATTATTAACAATGCATTCCTCCTCTAACTTGATTGGCTCTAAAGGATATTATAATGTTAAAAAGTTCCTTGAACATGGCCTACTGTGAAAACTCCAAATGGTATCGTCACTCTAGTGCCTATGGAAATATTCTCACTTACAAATTGTGTTAATAGTCTTTTAACTTGTGATACAGGTCATCTTGTTTAGGGATAGTCATGCTTTGATTTGATCTGAATGGGCCATAAGAAATATTGCCTATGGTAGGGTGATTTTAGGTATGGCATGAAGCATATGAAGGTGGAAGAGCTATCTAGTAAGGATTCACAGCTTTAAATGACATTTAAAAGATATATCTATCTATTTTGTATTTGACTAACTTGACAAAGTTTTTGGCTAGAGTAAGATGAATTTAGGAAATATTATTTCTTTAAATTCATGAAACGAACCATAGGTTAGAAAAACTAACATGGATTTATTACGTGAGCAAACAATGCACCATGCTTTTTGAGATAATTGGTGAAAGGATCAAATCGCTAATAGGTTGGTTACTAAAAGCTTATGAAGAGGTTACATTGACTCTATAACATTTGGGTGGTCATGAAGCATTGTTGGATGTCACTTGCGATTTATGTTTATAAATTATAAGCTATGTTGAAAAATATAGATTGTAATTTAGGCTTATTGCCAACATGTTCTAAATCTAATGGGTCATAATAAATAGGATGGTATCATTAGTACAAATATGGGATTTATTTAAGTTAGATTTAAATGAATGATAGGCTAGAGTTAGAGGACTAAGTGAATAAGCTTAATTGAGGAATGATGAAGATATATTTTGGATTTAGGATATCTAAATAAGGATGTCTCAATATTATATTATGGATAAGCTTATTTGAACAAATGATTATCTAAATATAGACCTATCTTAAGATAAGTTATCCTGGCAAAATTTTAGAGTTGTTCAAAAGAAGAAAATAGTTTATCTTCCTCAAGGCGTTTAATTGTGAATCAAATTTTATCTTCTCTAAACTAAATGCTTCCTTGATTATGTCTTAGTCCAAGCTCGACACTAAGAGTTAATGTTTGACTAAGACTTTAAAACTTCCAAGGTAAAAGAGTTTCACTATGAATCAAATTGTATTTCCTTCTAAATCGAGCTAGCTAAATCCTATCAAGATTCTAACAGGTTGATTATGAATCAAACATTTCACCTTTGAAAGATTATGGTTGGCCAATGTACATAAACATTATGAGGGATAAGTTCAACCATGGCTTTAAGAGTTAAAGTTTTGGTTGAACTAGGGAGCTTGAGGGTGAAAGTTTTGGGTAGTTTGGGCTCATGCATATCAAAATAGCATAAAATTAATTAAATAAATAATATGTGTAGCAAAAAGAAAAACAAAGAAACACTCAGATTTTAAGAGGATCTTAGGTTGCGATCTACATATGATTGCATTGACGATTTATAAAAGCACATATCTGATAACAACCATACCTACCTAGAGACTAATAATTCTAAATATGCCATTCCTTGCATGATCTTAATGGCATGGTCACATCAAGAAAACTCTAAGGCTAAGAGAAGCATAAGTGCCTGTCTTTTAACAATGATCCATAGGAATGGATGTTAGAGCGTTCAAAAGATTTATAGATTCACTTGTGCTAGTAAGCTAATCTTTTAGGATCATAATTAAAGGGTTAAATTTTTTATTTTTTTAAAGAAAGAAGGTTAACAGAATTTGGTATAAATAAGAGAAGGGAAAAACCTTAAATGCAAGAATTTTAGGTTTTTTTCCTTTTGTAACAACAACTTCGTAATAATTCTTGATCACCAACTGATCACATTAGCCATGGTCCAAATTTAAGTTTTTCAAAAAACAAGGTGCAAGCAACTCTTACAATCTTCATGAATCAAGATTACCAATTCTTTTAGCTTTACAATTTTCAAGATTCCAAGATTACTAATCTTTTAACTCATATTTCATATATATAATTAAAATCAACGTACATTCATATCAACTAAATTGGTCCACTATATTAGGCTAAATCTAAGTGTCTTTAATCAATATCTAATAATGAAGTAAAGCTATTTTGCTTTTTGGTGGGCCATTGTCTATGTCATAACTATTAATGTCATTGGGCCAAGTTTACCTTAGTTAATATGTGATTAAGAATGGTCCAAGACACTCATTCCTTATTCATTGAACAAGTGACTATACCTAGATTTATAGACTAGATTTAATTCTTAATTAAATCTGCTTGCTTAAGTGAAACTTTTCACACAAGCTAGTCTCTAATTAGTATTATCATATAACACTAGTCTAAATCAAGGCATGATGTTTAAATAAACCTTATGTTCAAGAATCAAGAATAAAATTTTTTAATTAAGTCAAACATTTTTAACATGCCCTAAAGTAATTCGAGTAAGACATCATTCTCTTCACATGACAAACATATCCTCTTTGTATTACTAAGGCATTTAAATTTTGATTTCTTAAATCCTAATTATGCCTTAATCTTTATTAATTGAAGTTTTCAATTAAGTCCTCCATATTTAACTTTTTATCCTATTAAGTCTAACTTAATTAAATCTCAAGTTTAATCTAACAATAGCATCCTATTGTGTGTAACCCATTAGGTTATATTTTGGCATTGAACATCATTAATCTAAATAATTACATTCATAGATCAGGAGTAGGATCTAGCAAAACATTATGACCACCAAAATGTTGAAGTCTAAGATGACCTCGAAGAAACCTTTTAATAACTAATATATTAGTGTAATTCGGTTCTTCCACCAAATATCTCAAAAGCACCATGAACATGGTGCAGTATCTATTCATGTATCAATCCATGTTAGTTTTTGTAGCATATGGTTAATTTCATGACTTTATAAAGTTAACCAAAGCCAAAAATATATAAGATATATCTTCGATGTCACTTAAAGTGGTGGATTTTCTAAAGATTACTCATCCATTTTCATATGCTTTATGTCATTCCCAAAACCACATACCTTTGACATCCATTAAATTGGACCACCGTGTGATAGAATTAAAGCATAGCATTCCCGACACAAGATAACTTAATACCATAAGTCTGAGGACTACTTACACGACTGACACATGAAAACATTTTGATATAGGCTTAAGTGACAATACCAAATGGAGTTCCTCAATGGGACTTATTCAATGAACTTGTTTCCATAAAGTAAGCACCCATATGCCATCCTTAGTATCCCTTGTACTTTAACTCGTAAGATTGGTTGCTTACTTCATAAATAAGAAAGCATAACATGTGCTAGTCTTTGAGTGTACCAATGCCTTGTCTAGGCAATACAATAACCAGGATCATTTTTAGAATATGATGCATAAGGATCTCATCATTTTAACTTATCACATTTCTTTTGCAAGGCTAAATATGTTCCATAAGCTTTATCCAATTAGTAGCTCATGGTTATTAGTCATGCTACTAATATGAAAAAAAAGTTGAATCACTAAATTAAGTGATAGGTCTATATTCTTGGCCAATACAAGCTTCATTTAAGTAGAATGGCTCTTAGGCTTATACCAAAATCTCCCACTTGCATTAAGCAAATCACTAATGCATCTAATATCGAACTCTTTTGATTAGTAATTGTAACTCAACTAGGACAATGTTTTAGTACTATTGTGAGAATATGCTTTGATCATATTCACGATAATCTTACTATCCAAGTCATTAACAAATTCTATCACAACAAGACCCAGATTCTAATCATATGGCTTAATTTTTACTTTAAGAACTATATGAGTCTTTTATTAGCTTGTATGCTAATGAAAAGTAAATCCTTTTATGAGCCTAAACAAAAGAGTTTGTTTATAATCTTTAGGGTATAAACATGCAAGCCTATCTACTTTGAAACATTTTTAAATAATTACATTTTAACATCACGATTATTTATCACTAAGTCAAATTATGATCTTTAACTTTTAAAGAATCATGAATAGCTCCCACTACACCCAAAATGTGTAGGATTAAAAAAAAATTATATTTGGAAGCATATATTTGAGAATAATAGGAACATGACATAGAACAAATTTTATATATAATTTTTTATTAAAAATAAATGAATCAAAGCATTGCACTAAATGCTAGCAAACATCCTTTATTAGCACGTAATTGCCAAAATAAATCATGATAATGTTTCAAAAACATTAATCAAGGAAAGCTTTGATCAATACCAACAAGGTTGTCATTTCATATTCCACTTTTACTACTCTTATTATTTGGGTTTTATGATATGTGACATACATTTAAGTACCAATATCTAGGTATCATATACCAAGAAAAGTGAATTAATCTTAGAATATATTTGACGTGCAAGCTTCTTTAGGCTTTTTCCCTTTGATCATATCAAAATTTTCTTTTCAATTTATGCTCTATTGATCCAACTTTCCATAATGGTGGCATGCTTCTTTCTCATTGCCTTTTTCTTTCTTCAAAAAAACATATAAGGACAATGCATGGATCATGACCCATGACACATTTACAGTGCTTAATTCTTGAAATGCATCATTTCACATGAAGCATAACTAGGCTAGCTTCTGACATCTTACGTAGGAACTATTTCCTAGGAATGTTGAACCCCTCATGTTGATTATCCTTATTAAACTATTCTACAAGGTTTCTAATGATTTCGTGAGTATTAAATAATCACGTGCTCCTTTCAGAGTTTAGGTGCCATATTAGCCATCATTATAATGTGGCTTGATCAAGATCATAAATATGAACTTGATGGACTACCCCTAACCCAATGGGCTATTCTCAGATATGCCTTTCAAGTAGCATTAAATAATCTTAATAATGGGACTGGTCAGTGGAGTTTATCCGTGAAACTTTATCAGATACTTAGGGATAGTTTATTTGTCATGTTATGGTTATATCTAATATGAAAAAAAAACATTTTTATTGTTAATAATTGTAGTTTCAACCATTAAGGTTAATAATTGTCCTCATTACTTTTTTTCAAAATAATAGCCCTAACAACTATTTTGAGAAATTCAACATTTGATCTTCTTAATAAGCTAAGACCCCTTTTATCCTTACATAACCTTGAATGACTCCGCCAATCATATAGAAACTAATTGAATAGATAGCTTATTAATTGCATTTGTATGCAACTTTAAGATTGTTAGGTGATAACTTTTCACCAAAATGCATCATTTGCATTCATTTAATGGTTGCCTCTTGTTGCCACGTACCCTTTTTATCTTTGGATGATCCAAAGTGAGTGCATGCGACTTAAAAATATATGGTGCTATGGTTCAGCATTTGGGTTATTCCTTGATCAAGATTTGAATTAGGCATAGTAATATAAAGGGGAGAGAGACGGATGAATTGCTTATCCAACTAATCTTACAAGGCTACCATGAAATGGCCATAAATTTGGAGTTACTACCAATCCTTTTAGGCTAGGCATGATTAGATGCCTATTGAAAACAATATTCTAAGTTATGAAACTTAAACCATCAATTTTGAAGTCTGTGAGGTCCAAAGTTTTGCAACGTACCTTGAGGTGGATCCTTGTGAATCTAAGAGCACGTATGACTTAAAATACTTTCCTGACTTGGAAATATCTTCTTGACTAAGACTATTCTTTGGCGATGTGATGAGAATGAGAATGTATGGATTCTTGACTTATTATATAGTGAGGGGGACCATAAGACGAATCACTCATCTTATTGGTCTCGTATGACCATCACAAAATGGCCAATGCTTGGAGTTGTCACCGATCATTTTGGGCTAGGGATGATTGGATGCCTATTGAAACCTATGTTTTAAGTTACGAAACTTAAAACATCAATCCCATGGTCTACATAATGCAAAGATTCACCATCTGGGTTCGGGAGTTGGTTACACACAATGAGGTACGAACCTCTTTACGACGCTCGAAATCGGTACCTTACTAGCTATGTCTTATCTTGGTTTCAATTCTTTCGATCTTAACTTGTCGCTATTTCAATATAACCCTCTTCTAATGAATGAATTTTATAGAAATAATCCAGGTTTTGATGAAAAAGATTTAATATCGTATATGCCTCGGAAAGATAGGGAATATAGAGATTTGATGAAAATGACCTCTGGATTTTACTATGAAAATGGAATTTTCCACTTTGGGCACTGGAGAGATACCCCACGTGAAATATTACCTTGAATTTTATTTGAAATATTTTGAAAACATGAATGCACATAATCATCACAAGGAAATCATCTTAGTAAGACAATAAATAATATAACATAACATGGATCAATCAATGAAATGATAAAAAAATGGGTGGACTATGGGAATTTATCTCGCTACTAACATCGATTATCTAGGAATAGCTGAATCGATAATTTTCGAGATGCATATGGGTTTCTGGATTAAACAAGGTATGTTTGACATATTCATGGAAATCTAAGAAGAAAAAAATGATTAATTTGTAGTTGAAAGATAGGGTTGAAGTATCCCCTCAGAAAGATGGGGTTGGAGTATCCCGGTGAATGGAAAATAGTTTTTTTTATAAAGGAAGATTTTTTAAATCTTGACAATTTTAAGAAGCAGGGTTGGAGTATCCCCTTAAAAGGTCAGGGCTGGAGTATCCCCGTGAATGAGAAATCATTTTGACATAGAAGGATTTTTAAATCTTGACAATTTTGAAAAACGAGGTTGGAGTATCCCCTTAAAAGGACGGGATTAGAGTATCCCCGTGGATGACATAACTTCAAGATTTAGAAAATGGGTGAGCATTTGACAATTGTTGGCAAAAAGATTTATTGTGAATGAGGATGATAAAGATGTAAGATATATTTGTGCCTTGATATGAGCTTATGGGGGTGTTAAGGTATGCTCTCAAGTCTGTTCGGGATGACATGGAGACATTCGAATGTCTAGAGACAAAATTCGAAAAAACGACTCAATTTCAACCAAAATCAAAAATAGGGGACAACATCATGCTAGCTTACTTCCTAAATTTATTCTAAATTGGTTCGAAGGATTTAGAAGATGGATAAGGCAACGTTAGAAAGGTAACTCGATGAGGGCCATTCTAAAAAAATTTCCAATATCCCAAGAAGTCACTTTTCGAGGGAATAAATTTTCAAGTTCAGAATAATTGAGCTGCTGGCAGAGCATAGGAGTGACAAGGTGTGTCAAAATTTGAAAAATCACCTCAAACTCATTTGGTGTCAAAAAATTGCAACTGATACCTTTCTAAAAAGGGAATTTTGTGAAAATTTTAAGAAAAATGTTTGAAAATTTTGGAAAAAACATGCAGTGGGTCTAAAATGCCCAAACAAGATATATGTCCAGATTCTAGAGGTTTTGGATCGTTTAGATTTGAAAAATCATAACTTTCTCATTCGAACTGATCCAGAGATGGACAAGACCTTGCTTTAAAGATATTTTGACACACTTTCTAAGAAAAATATCATAAAATCCACTGAAAATTGTTTGGGATTTTAAAATGATTTTTCAATTTGTAACAGTAGTGCTGCCAGTAGGGGACAAAGCAAAGCATGGGATATTTTTTGTTTTCCTTATGTTTACGAGTCTATATTCGAGTCATTGGCATTCGAGCATCCATGACTGATGGGAAAGAGTGGCATGAGCATCACAAACTCATTTGCATAGCCCCGGAGTAGTTTGGGACAATGAAACAGTTCGTTAATCATACCACTAAAGGTTTTAACTCAAAAACAAGGCACAAACATTTCAGGGACGAGTGTAGGATCATTTTCATTTGATTAGAAGATTTAAGCTTGTTTAACCAAGATTCCAAATTCAGAAAAACTCAATTTTCCCCAAGATATTTTGCTAGCTTAAAAGAAAATGCTAAGCCCATGCTAATCCTCATTGGTTAAGGTTAACATGCTTGGCTTGGGGGGTTTCAAAAATCAATTTTTGACTGTCATCAAACATGCATTTTGACAACAAACGTACAAGGGGATGGCGCACAATATGAATGGGGATGTTAATTTTACTAATGGCCTAGACAAAGAAAGTGTTATGCACTTTGACAAGAAAATGTTATGGATGCTGAAAATGACAA
>JBBYHO010528015.1:0-17030 GCA_038382025.1 Adansonia gregorii | reverse complement strand
GGGATAAATGATATTGATGCTTTGTTTTGGAAAGAAAAGGTTTTTTCCCACCATTTTCATTATAATCAAAGTTCATCTATGAAATCAATCAAACTTGGTTTCTCATAATAATCTTCATTCTTTTTGTGATTGGCCACAACAATCATGTTTTCCACATTAGGATACATGGCATTGATGCTTTAGATTTGCAAGAAAAACTTTTTTTCACCATTTTTCTTATAATTAATGTTCATCCGTGAAATGAGACAAACTTGGATGCTCATAATAATCTTCATTCTTTTTGTTATAGGCACTGCAATCTTGTTCTTCTCATTAGGATACACGATATTGATGCTTTGGATTTGAAAGAAAAGCTTTTTTTCACCATTTTCCATATAATCAAAGTCCATCCGTGAAATGAGTCAAAATTGGAGTCTTATAATGATCCCTATTCTTTATGTGATTGGGCACTAGAATCATGTTCTTCACATTGGGATACATGATATTAATGCTTTTGTTTGGCAGGGAAAGCTTTTCTTTCCACCATTTTCCTTCCAACGAATGTTTAATCTATGAAATGGGACAAACTTGGATACTCATTATAATCTCTATTCTTCTTCTTATTTGCACTACAATCATGCTTTCCATATTGGGGTATAAGATATTGATGCTTTGGATTTACAAGAAAAGCTTTTCTTTCCACCAATTTCTTATAATTAGTGTTCATCCATGAAATGACAAACTTAGATACCCGTAGCAATCTCCATTCTTTTTGTTATAGCCACTATAATCATGTTCTTCTCATCAGGATACACGGTACTGACGCTTTGGACTTGAAAGAAAAGCTTTTTTCCATTATTTTCCCAAAAATCAAAATTCATCCGTGAAATGAGTCAAACTTGAATTCTTATAATAATCCTTATTTTTTTTGTGATTGAGCACTGCAATCAAGTTCTCCGTATTGGGATACACGATATTAATGTTTTTGTTTAGCAAGAAAAGCTCTTCTTTCCACCATTTTCCTTATAATTATTTTTTATCCGCAAAATGAGACAAACTTGGATACTCATTGTAATATCCATTCTTCTTGTTATTTGCACTACAATCACATTCTCCACATTGAGATACATAATATTAACACTTTAGACTACCAAGAAAAGCTTTTCTTTCCACCATTCTGCTTATAATTATTGTTCATCCATGAAATGGGATAAACTTGGACACCCATTATAATATCTATTCATTTTGTTATTGGAACTACAATCATGTTCTCCACAATGGAGTATATGATATTAACGCTTTGGATCATAAACAAAAGGTTTTCTTTCCACCATTTTCCTTATAATTAATGTTCATCCGTGAAATGAGACAAGCATGGTGCCTATAATAATCTCTATCTTTTTTGTTATGGGCATTACAATCATGTTCTTCTCATCAGGATGCATGATATTGATGCTTTGGATTTGAAAGAAAAGCTTTTCTATCCACCATTTTCCTTATAATCAAAGTTCATCCGTGAAATGAGTCAAAGTTGGACTCTCATAATAATCTCGTGCTTTTTGTCATTAGGAACTACAATCTTGTTCTCCGTATTGGGATACATGATATTGATCCTTTGGTTTGCCAAGAAAAGCTTTTCGTTTCACCATTTTCCTTATAAATAATGTTCATTTATGAAATGGGACAAACTTGGATACTCATTATAATCTCCATTCTTTTTATTATTGGCACTACAATCATGTTTTTCACTTTGGGATACATGATATTGATGTTTTGGATTAGCAAGAAAAACTTTTCTTTCCATTGTTTTCCTTATAATTAATGTTCATCTATGAAATGAGACAAACTTAGATACTTGTAATAATCTTCATTCTTTTTGTTTGGGGCACTACAATCATGTACTTCTTATTTGAATACATGATATTGACACTTTGGATTTGCAAGTAAAGCTTTTCTTTCCACTATTTTCCCGATTATTAATGTTCATCCATGAAATAACATAAACTTGGATACTCATAATATCACCATTTTTTTATAATTGGGCACCACAATCATGTTCCCTTCATTAGGATATGTGATATTGATACTTTGGATTTGCAAGAAAAGCTTTTCTTTCCACCATTTTCCTTATAATTAAAGTTCATCCGTGAAATGAGACAAACTTGGATACTCATTATAATCTTCGTTCTCTTTGTTATTGGGCACTACAATCATTTTTTCCACATTGGGATACACGATATTGATGCTTTGGATTTGCAAGGAAAGCTTTTTTTCCACCATTTTCCTAATAATTAATGTTCATCCATGGCATGAAACAAACTTGGAAGCTCATAAAAATCTCCAATTTTTTGTTATTAGGCACTAAAATCATGTTCACCTCATTAGGATACATGATATTGATGGTTTGGTTTGGCAAGAAAAGGTTTTCTTTCCACCATTTTCCTCATAATCAAAGTTTAGCATGAACTGAGACAAACTTGGGTACTTATTAAAATCTCCATTGTTTTTGTTATTGGTACTGCAATCTTGTTCTTCACTTTGGGATGCTCGATATTGATGCTTTTGATTTGCAAGAAAAGCTTTTCTTTCCACCGTTTCCTTATAATTAAGCTCATTCATGAAAAGAGACAAACTTGGATACTCATTATAATCTCCATTCTTTTTGTTACTAGCACTACAATCATGTTTTTCACATTGAGATGCATGATATTGATGGTTTTGGTTTGATATTGATGGTACTGCAAGAAAAGCTTTTCTTTCGACCATTTTTCTTATAATTAATGTTGACCCATGAAATAAGACAAACTTAGATACCTGTAATAACCTCCATTCTTTTTGTTATTGGCACTACAATCATGTTCTTCTCATTGGGATACAGGATATTAAAGCTTTGGATTTGCAAGAAAAGCTTTTATTTCCACCATTTTCCATATAATCAAAGTTCATCCATGAAATGAGTCAAACTTGGATTCTCATCATAATCCTTATTCTTTTCGTGATTAGCACTACAATCATGTTCTTCGCATTAGGGTACACGATATTAATGCTTTAATTTGGCAAGAAAAGCTTTTCTTTACACCATTTTCCTTATAATTTTAATGTTCACCCATGACAAGAGATCAGCATGGATACTCATAATAATCTTCATTCTTTTTGTTATGGGTATAATAATCATCTTCCTCCTATTAGGATGCATAATATTGATGCTTTGTATTTGAAAGAAAAGCTTTTCTATCTTCTATTTTCATTACAATCAAAGTTTATCTGTGAAATGAATCAAACTTGGATTTTCATAATAATCTTTACGCTTTTTATGATTGGGCACTACAATCATATTCTACGTATTGGGATACACGATATTGATCCTTTGGTTTGGCAAAGAAAGCTTTTCTTTCCACCATTTTCCTAATAATTAATGTTCATCCGTGAAATGGGACAAACTTGGATACTCATTATAATCTCCATTCTTTTCATTATTGGCACTACAATCATGTTCTTCACTTTGGAATGCATGATATTGATGTTTTGGATTAGCACGAAAAGCTTTTCTTTCCATCATTTTCCTTATAATTAATGTTCATCCATGGAATGAGACAAAATTAGATACTTGTAATAATCTTTTTTCTTTTTATTATGGGCACAACAATCAGGTTCTTCCCATTGGGATGCACGATATTGATGCTTTGGATTTGAAAGAAAAGCTTTTCTATCTTCCATTTTCCTTACAATTAAATTTCATCAATGAAATAAATCAAACTTAGATTCTGATAATAATCTCTATGTTTTTTGTGATTGGGCATGACAACCATGTTCTACGTATTGGGATACATGATATTGATCCTTTGGTTTGGCAAGGAAAGCTTTTATTTCTACCATTTTCCTTATAATTAATGTTTAGCCGTAAAATGAGACAAACTTGGATACTCATTATAATCTCTATTCTTTTTTTTATTCACAGTACAATCATGTTTTTCACTTTGGGATAGACGGTATTAATGTTTTGGATTAGCAAGAAAAGATTTTCTTTCCATCATTTTCCTCATAATTAATGTTCATTCGTGAAGTGAGACAAACTTAGATACTTGTAATAATCTTTATTCTTTTTGTTCTAGGCACTCCAATCAAGTACTTTTCATTAGGATACGTGATTTTCAAGGAAAGCATTTTTCCACCATTTTCCTTATTATTAATGTTCGTCTATAAAATGGTACAAACTTGGATGCTGTAATATCACCATTCTTTTGTTATTAGGCACCACAATCATGTTCTCTTCATTAGGATATGCGATATTGATGCTTCGGATTTGCAAGAAAAGCTTTTCTTTCCATCATTTTCCTTATAATTAAAGCTTATCTGTGAAATGAGACAAACTTGGATACTCATTATAATCTCCATTCTTTTTGTTTTTGGCACTACAATCATGTATATCCACTTTAGGATACATGATATTAATGCTTCTGATTTGCAAGAAAAGCTTTTTTCCACGATTTTCCTTATAAATAATGTTCATCTATGAAATGAGACAAACTTGGATACTCAAAATAACCTCTATTATTTTTGTCATAGGCACCACAATAATGTTCTTCCCATTGGGATACACGATAGTAATGCTTTGTATTTGAAAGAAAATCTTTTCTTTCCTTCATTTTCCTTATAATTAAAGTTCATCTATGAAATGTGACAAACTTAATACTTATTATAATCTCTATTCTTTTTGTTATTGGGCACTACAATCATTTTTCCACATTGGGATCCACGATATTGATGTTTTGGATTTGCAAGAAAGGCTTTTCTTTCCACCATTTTCCTTATAAACAAAGTTCATCTGTGAAATGAGTCAAACTTGGATTCTCATAAGAATCTCCATTCTTTTCATGATTAGGCACTACAATCATGTTCTCTACATTGAGATACATGATATTGATGCTTTAGATTTGTAGGAAAAGTTTTTCTTTCCACCATTTTCCTTATAATTAATGTGGACTTGAAAAGGGTGCCACTGGCTTGTGGACTTTGAAGAGGTGCCACTGAATTATGGGCTTTTAATGGGTGCCACTGACCTGTGGGCTTTTAAGGGGTGCCACGACTTATGGGTTTTTAAGGGGTGCCACTGACCTGTGGGCTTTAAAGAGGTGGCGACAAGGTTTTCGTTAAAACTTCTAATATAAGCTTTTCTTAATAGAACTTCATGACAAAATTTCTTGTTGAAAAGGATTTTGGTACTAGTTTTTGCCAAAATTCTTGACAAAGCTTTTGACGAATGTTCTTGACAAAAGTTTTTGACGATAGTTTCTAGACAATGATTCCTTGATAAAAGCACTTTCATAGTAGTTGCTTGATAAAAAGGGTTTTGACATGAGGTGATAAGAAGAAATGGACCTTACCTGAATAACACTTAGATTGTGAAGCTTAGAGTTTTTACCCAGAATTCCTCGGAGGTTTAGCAAACCTGGCTTGAAGTGATATTGTGAAAATGATGTATGATGGTAATATGAGTGCATGATATGAAATGCTATCATGATTGCATGATGTGAAGCCTAATACAAGAGATAGCCATAATTTTTCTTATAGGTTGTTCAGACTCTCATAGGGATGGCGATTTGTCTTTAATATGACTATTGACAAAAATTTTCCTAATCTCACTAGGGATTATAGGTTGTCTTTGTTTCACTAGGGATATGACCAAAAATTTAGTCTAAAAAATTTAAACTATTGAATTTCCCGATTCAAGAGACTTAATCATTTTCCTGACAAAGGGAGGGCATTATCAACAATTAAGAGACTATTCAACTAACTAGGTTGATATCTCTGATAGGATTTTGATGGAATGCATGGGTTGATTTTTGGTTAGCCTAAAATGGTTTTTTTTAGACGTGGCTTGTGAAAGCAAGAAATGGTTTAGTGAAGGGCTATACCGAACAAGTGGTTGGATGTGCAAAGTGCATGATCTTAATGATTAAGGCATGAGCAAAGTTCCTTTTGCTTTTTTTTTTTTCCTTTTGATGTAATGTCAAATGTCCTGATGCCTATTTCAGTTGATTATCAAACATTATTAACTAAATGATAAGTGAAATGTGAATTGTATAAGGGTTAAAAGAAACAAGGCAATATTTATTCACGATAACAAAGAGACATAACTCGATATAATTTTTGACAAACAAGTGATAGGGTAACAAGAAAGATGATCTTTTGGGTGAAATATGCCTCTGACAATCAGGACATGGATGTTCTTTAGGTGCTTTTCAAAATCTTTCTCGAACAATGGATGTGCCTAGCATGAGCTGATCTTTGAAAGATCTCTAGGATTACTTTGCATTGTCCTATAAGTACTCTCAATTCATGCCCCATTGAAATTGATCGTTTCAAGTAGCCCTTGTGGGTTTTCAACTGTAGTCGGGTTGGTTACCCGGATGCCCTTTTTGGATTTTCATTTAGACCTTTTTTGTTTTTTTTGTTTATTTTTTTTTTGCTCTTTGTTTTGTTTTTTTGTTTTCTCTTTTTTAATGATGCCTTTTCTTGTTTTTACCCTCTACGTGTAATATTTCTTGATGGAATATGAGTTGACTAGGTTAGGCAAGGCATTGCCATCGATTTTTGACAAGATTATGGCCCTTTCGAAGAAGATTTACTTCATGGTTTATGGTCCTTCCCAATTAGGAATCCATTTGCCCCATGCATCTTTGTGAATTGGGAGGATTTTTTCAATACCCATTCGCCTAGGTGAAATTTTAGTGGGCGTATCTTTTTGTCATGGTCTTGGATCATGCATCTTTGATACATTTAACCATGGCAAATGGCTTTCATGCATTTTTCCTCAATAAGGTTGAGCTAGTCATATCTGTTCTTGACCTATTCAGCTTTTTCAAGCTTGGTTTCCAGTAAGACTTTGAGAGAAGGGATCTCAACTTTGATAGGCAATTTAGCCTTCATCCTACAGACAAGAGAGAATGGGGTGGCGTTCATCGAAGTTTGAACTAGGTCTAATAGGCATGAAGTGCAAAGGATAGCTTATCATGCTAGCCTTTGTAAGTCTCAGCCATTTTTTCAAGTATTTTTTATTTTTTTATTGGCTGCCTCGACTGCCCTGTTTATCTTTGGGCGATAAAGATAGAATTATGATGCTAGATCTTGAACTGTAAGAGGCTAGGTGGTATAAAGCTTTTTTCGAAACCTTCTTCAGAATCAACTTCACTAGTGCAAATTGATCATTCGAAATTGATCTTCAAAGACCCATCAGACAGATCCATGTCACTATCATCAGGACACCTGAAAGGGTAAAGAAATAGGCATTGCAAAAAGCACACACACAATCTGAGGATTTAGATAAGAATAAAGGCAAAAGAGTAATTGAGACAAAGAGATTGAAAAGTGATGTAGGCATAAAATATGAAATGATATATGCAAACATCATTTCGTTAATAATGTTTGATAAAAATGCCTTTTACATAGGACACCTATCTGCCTTTGGGTGAGGGTGAGTGGGTTTTTATTTCTTGACATTACATGAAAGGGACAAGAAAAGTGCAAGGGCTTCTGTCATGACCCCATCATCAAAATCAAGTCTTGGTGGAAGGACAGAAATTCTATGGCTCAATATCGATCATGTTTACAGCTGGCTTAGTATGGTTTAGCAAAGGATTAACAGTAATATTTAGTCCCTAGTTTGTCCCAAACTGTATGACTTTTGAGTTAATTAGATTTTTACACATTTTGTTTAAAGTTCATGCAGTTCTCAATATCATGCCCCACTACCCTAGCATGGTATTCACAATGGGCGTTAAGGTTGTACTATAGCGGGTATGGTGGCCTTTTTTTTAGGACATAGATTAAAATCGCTAAGTTATTTTAGAGCAAGGTTTGGTAGAGCTCCTTATAGGTCATAGGGATAGGATCAAAATGTTGTCTTGGTTGATTTGCACCTCGATTACCTATTGTTTGATTGCTATTTTGGTGGACTTATGGATGGTAGCTTTGTGGTGGGTTTGATGGGATTACAAGTGATGGATTATAAGTTGTGGCATAGATTGGCTATGGGGATATTGTGATAGGGTAAGAACATGGCATCCTTGAGTAGCGAGGGTTAGATGCTTGACCCTGTCTTGGTTGAGATGAGCTAGCATAATTTATGGCATTGGCCTTTTTTCCCTCTTCTTACCAGTAATAGGCTTCTTACTCGATCCAGCCATTTCCCCAGCATATTTTACCACTCTTAATGGTGGCATGAATCATTTCTCCAGAGAGAACCAAGTCTGCGAATTTCTTAGTGGCATTTCTTACAAGCTTTTCATAATAAGGAGCACGTGAGGTGTGAATGAAAGTGACTATATCTCTTTTTCTGTGAGGGGAGGTTGGACTATGGTTGCCTCTTTTCTCCATCTTGGGCATATTGTTTGAAACTTTCAGTGGATATTTTTTTGAAATTCACCAGGGAAAATTATCTTAGCACCAATACGACACATACTGGTATTGATTTAGAAAGGCCTTGGCCAAGTCAACCCATGATTGGATTTTGACATTGTCTAGCTTGATATACCACTGAGCTGCTACCCTAGTGAGGCTATGCTGGAAGCAATGGATGAGGAGCTTTTCATCTTTCTTATACCCGACCATCTTTTGCATGTACATTTAGACATGGATAGAAGGATCAATGGTTCCATTAAACTTTTCAAACTCTAGGACTTTAAACTTCAGGGGAATGACAAGGTTAGACACCAAAAATAGCCATTGAGCATTAAGAGCTCTAAACTTGTTAGTCCTTTCGATAGCTTAGAGGTGTTTTTCTAGTAGCTTGAATTTGCTTACTTTTTTTATAGTCATAGTGGACTTTTGACCTTCTATTTTCTCTATTTCTTCAGGGTCAAAGGCTATTGGATCTGCTAATGAGACTCTTACGTTCACACCTTGAGTACAAGGAATAAATTGACCTACCGTAATGGGATTTAGGTAGATGACTGGTGGAGCTTGAGCGATAAGTGAAGGAGTAAGCCATTATTCTTGTCTAGTTTCCCCTTGGGCAGATTTTGGATTATTGGTAGGGGAACTTTCATTGTTTGGAGGATCATTCCTCTTGTTGACAGTGCTGGCTTGCCTTTTTTCTTTCACAGAGGCTGTCATTAGTTCCATAAGTTTCGTGATTTAAGTTTGCATTTAGAATTGTTAATGAGGCATTTGGTCTTGTAATTCCCTAACCATTAACTCAAGTCACTCAATACGAGCTTCATGATTACTCTCTATGATTTGTCTAAGGCATCACGTGTTGTAGTGATGCAGGATGTTAGGTTCTATTTTCCTGATTGACCCTAGAGCCCCTTACACTTTTGTGGCCCAATTCCCTTCTTAGACTTCTACTTGAAATGTATTTATTGATAAGTGTTTATGATGCAATGATGAGTTAAGATATTGAATGATTGATGCAAGTGTAAAAAAATGAAAGTAAACATGCATATGCAATGGAGACAATTGAATTCTAGAACAGCTTTGTCGATAACATTTTTCATAAAGCCATAAAATGGTCCCTTGCTGAACACCGAACTAGAATAATTGCCTCAAATTGATGACAATCATGATAGTTATTATGAGATGATGCATGTGCCAAAACACAAACAAAGGGAAATAAGTTAGTGAGATGTATAAGAGACAAATGTAAGAATTTAAAGAATTTGAAAACATCAAAGAAAAATATTCATCACATGTCTCAGCCAAGGGGGGTGAGACAAGAAACGGGCAGCGTGTCAACATGCTAGGATGCAATTTGCCCTTCATGAGGTAATGCAATATCTTATTTTGCTGGAAAATAAATGACCAGTAGCAATATTCATTCATCGCCACTATCTTACAATATAAGACATTGTGAACGATGGTTTTTATTCACTGTCACTTATTTATATAAAAGTTAGCCGTCATTCGAGCAGCACGATGGTGTCACGCCGAGTGCTCTAAAGAAGTAGGCAGGGTGCATCAATCCTACATCAAATAAGAAAAAAAAGGTCTTTGGGCATATAAGCAGGTGCACTGCATATCCTATCAGGCATGTCTTTTGGGAAGAGGGTAATGGCCCTGTGACTAGTGGTATCAGAGCTGACCCTTGACCTTTCGATTTCACGTCGAGTGCCCTAATAGGTTAGGTAGGCAGGGTCAACCAACCATGACTCCATGCCAAATACCCTAAGGGTAGGGTAGGCAGAAATGGTAGAGAAGCTCATGACGAGGGCATCACGAGATTGGATGGGGGAAAATGTCACATCGAGCGCTCTAAAGAAGTAGGCAGGGTGCATTAATCTCGCATCGAATAAGAAAGGAAAAGGTCTCTGGGCATATAAGCGGGTGCGCTGCACATCCTGTCAGGCATGTCTTTTGGGAAGAGGGTAATGGCCCCGTGATAATGCCATGTCTTGATAAATGACAAAAATACAAATACGAGTGACAATTGTATACTCATTGTCACCTACATAATTATGGTAATTAAGAGTAAAGGATAGGAATGTTTCCCCGAGTGACCTTATTCTCTAGGTATTCTAGCAGCATTCTGATATGTTTGACATGGTTTAGCACATGGGGCTCACTATATGAGGCTTAAGTTAACATCTAAATAGGTATCCAAATTGCTCCTCCATCCAGTAAGGACAGTCGAGGGACCCTGATCCTAGACCCATCATGGGTTTGGTAAAACGGGTTTGATCTGTTGGGTGTATTTCTCTATGCAAATATGGAGGGTTACTCACAAGAGACATAGGTAATTTACATCCAGAAAGTTATTGCCATGCCTCTGTGGAGGGTTACTCACAAAGGCAGATAGTTTACTTCCTTCTAATGATTAGGTTATAACCATGCCATGGAGTTTGGCAGGACACTAATGCACATGCAGGTGCGTAATGTATGACAGGGAAACAATCAAACATTTTTGCTTACTTCTTTGTTACCATTTTTATTAAATTTATGATTATTTGAAAATGAGACTATCTTGACAATCATGCCAAACAAAAGATTAGTTGACAAAACAAAAAAAGGGTATAGTTAAATAATGATCAAAGATCGAAAGAACCAAGAACCTAGCAAGACACGACTAGTTATTGGCCTAACTCTCTATACTATCCCAGTGGAGTTGCCAAGCTATCGCAACGTACCCTGGGGGTGGATCCTCATGGATCTATGAGTGCATATGACTTAAAATAATTTTTTGATTTGGAATGTCTTCTTGATCGAGACTTTTCCTTTACGACATGATGAGAATAAGAAAGTACAGATTCTCAACTTATAGCATAGTGAAGGGGGGACTATAAGACAAATCGCTCATCTCATTAGTCTCGGATGACCATACGAAATGGCCAACACTTGGAGTCACCACCGATCATTTTGGGCTAGGCATGATCAGATGCCTATTGAAACCTATGTTTTGAGTTACAAAACTCAAAACATCAATCCTATGGTCTGCATAATGCAAAGATTCACCATTTGGGTTCGGGAGTTGGTTACGTGTGATGAGGTATGAACCTCTTTGTGATGCTCGAAATCGGTACCTTACTAACTATGTCCTATCTTGGTTTTAATTCTTTCGATCTTAACTTGTCATTATTTCAATATAACCCTCTTTAATGCATAAACCTTGTCGAAATAATATAGGTTTTGATGAAAAAGATTTAATCTCATATACGCCCTAGAAAGATAAGGAATGTAGAGATTTTCAATAAAAATGACCTTTGGATTTTACTTTGAAAATGGAATGTTCCACTTTAGGCACTAGAGAGGTACCTGCGCGGAACATTACCTTTAATTTCATTTAAAATATTTTGAAAACATGAATACAAATAAGCATCCAAAGAAATCATATTAGTATGGCAATAAATGAAGTAACACAACATGAATCATTCAATGCAATGATAAAGAAAATAGGTGGACTATTGGAATTTATCTTACAATTGGCATCGATTATTTGGGAATAACCGAATCGATAACTTTTGAGACACATCTAAGTTTCTTAATTAAACAAGATTTGTTTGACTTATTAATAGAAGTCCAAGAATGAGGAAAAAAATTAATTGTAGTTGAAAATAAGGTTAGAGTATCCTTTTGAAAAGGTAGGGTCAGAGTATCCTCATGGATAACAAATAATTTTGACAAAGGTGGTTTCTTTTAATCTTGATAATTTTAAAGAAAGGGGTTAGAGTATCCCCTCAGAAGGTTAAGGTTGGAGTATCCCCTTGGATGACAAATTATTCTAACAAAAGAAGTTTTTTTTAATCTTGAAAATTTTGAAAAATGAGGTTAGAGTATCCCCTCAAAAAGGTGAGGTTAGAGTATCCCCAAAAGTGATACGTTTAACACTCTTTAGAAAAGTTGAGTTAGAAAACTTAAGTTAGGAAAACTTTGTGATTTAGGGAATGTACAAGCCTTTCAATAACTTTCGGCAAAAGAAATTATTATGAATGAGGATGATAAACATGTAAAATGTGTTTATGCCTTGATACGAGCCTATGGGAGGTCAAAGTATATTCTCGAGTCTAATTGGGTTGACATAGAGACATTCGAATGTCTCGAGATGAAATTCGGGAAAACAACTCAATTTTGACCAAAACCAAAAACGGAGGACAAAATCACGCTATCTTACTTCTCGAACATATTGTAAATTGGTTCGAAGGATTTAAAAGGTGGATAGGACACCGTTAGAAAGGTATCTCGATGAGGGTCATCCTAAAAATATTTCCATTACCCCAAAAAGTCACTTTCTAAGGGAATAAATTTTCAAGTTTGGATTGATAGTGCTACTAGTTGAGCATATAAGGGACAAAGTGTGTCAAAATTTAAAAAATCACCCTAAACTCATTTAGTATCAAAAAATTGCAAACAATACCTTTCTAAAAAGGGAATTTCATGAGCCAATTAGAAACAATGTTTCAAAATTTTGGAAAAATTATTTAGTGGGCCTGAATGGCCCAACCAAAATACATGTTTAGATTCCAGAGGTTCTAAATAGTTTAGACTTGAAAAATCATAACTCTATCATCTAGAATGATCTGGGGGTGAATAAGGCATCATTTTAAAGATAATTCGACATGGTTTGATAGAAAAATATCAAAAAATTCATGAAAAATCGTTTAGGATTTTAAAGTGATTTTTCAATTTGTGACAATTGTGCTGCCAAAAGGGGACAAAGAAAAGTAGGGGATATCTCTTATTTTTTATGTCTACAGGTCTAAACTTGACTTATTGACATTTGGACGTCTATGACTGAAGGGAAAGAGTGGCATGGGCATCACAAGCTTATTTGCATAGCCCCAGAGTAGTTTGGGATGATGAAATAGCCCATTGATCTTACCACTCAAGGTTTTGACTCAAAAAAAAGACACAAACATTTAAGGAATAATTGTAAGACCATTTCATTTCAAAACCATAAGATTTGCGCTTGTTTAACTAAGATTTCAGATCTGAAAAACTTAATTTTTCCCAAGATATTTTGCTAGCTTTAAGGAAAATGCTAAGTCAATGCTAAACCTTATTGGTTAAGGTTAACATGCTTGGGTTAGGGGGTTTCAAAAATTAGTTTTTATCAGCCATCAGACATGCATTTTGACAACAAACATACAAGGAGATGCCACATAATATGAATGGGGATGCTAATTTTACTAATGGCCAATGCAAAGAAAGTGTTATGCACTTTGACAGGAAAATGTTATGGATGCTAAAAATGGCAATGATTCATGCAAGTTAATGTGTAAATGTGCTTGAAATATGTTAGGCTAATGATTCATACATGGATTAAGGATAATAAGATCATGGATATGGCATAAAATGCATAAGCAAGAGTTGTTAAACTAATGAGGATGAAATGAGGCATTTTGCACATCAAAGAGGCATTAAGGCATCCAAATCTTAAACTACCACAACCAAAAGCCATAATAATGCATGATAATCCTAAGAGGGTGATGGAAACATGGAGAGCTCACTAAAATGATAAAGGTGCTGAAAAACAAAAAATGTTAGTGATAGAGTAGGAAGTTATGCCAACAAAACTTTAACTTTGGCCAAATAGTTAAAGCAGCACAGATGGCTTGAATTTTCCTTTTTCCTTGTTATAAATAAGAAAGAAAAAGAGAGAAATAATGAGGTTTTGGTTCTGGTATGGATAGGGTGAATTTTATAATGTGTAAAAGTTGAAAGTGAGTGTTTTGGGGCTGTTTTTGGCTGGTAGGTAAAGAGCTATGGGATTTGGTTTTTTTTTTATGTGTGAATATGTTTTTAGAAGCTGAAACAAGCTGGAATCTAACTTTTTTTTTGCTTAGATAGAAGTGGTCCATTTATACTAGCCTTTTAGAGCCAAATTAGAGGTGTTTTTGGCCATTTCTCAATGGGGGACAAGGTGATGTCAACATGGTGGCTATAGGGTGGCTGTAGGAGGTAGCTTGCTGCTAATGTGATGGGTATAGGGTGGCTGGTTTAAATGCTAAAATGCTTTTCCAGTAAATAGGGTGGCTGATGGTGACATTAGTTAACAAGCTAGGGAGTAGGGTGATAATGTGATATAGACCTTTTTGATCCAATTTAGACTTCAGAAAAAATGTTATTATTAATTCAAAAGTCTAAATTCGTAATCTGATATGTGTTTTAATCTTTTCTTATGCAAAGAAATAAGTTAAAATCAAGTTTTAGTTCAATGGTGGATAAGTCAAAAATGCTCGAGCCATGAAAATGGCCTGCATGTATCGTTATATTGCATAATGTATCGATACATATGGTCTAAAAACCTTACTGGTATCGATACAATGATCATTGTATCGATACTATGAACCACTGTATTGATACATATTGGTATGTATCGATACATTCCTTTATAGAATGCATGTTTTGGTCCTGGCATGGTCTAGTATCAATACATAAGGTCCTGTATCGATACAGAGGCTCATGTATCAGTACATCTACATGTTATATCGATACAAATAGGGAAATTTCAAATTTTTGCTGCATTGGAACATTGTATCATAGATGAGAACCATGCATTGATACATTTAAGTAAAATTATGAATTTTCTTATATCTTTGTCCCCGGATACCTTGGACTACATCATTTGATACCATATCTTTGCATTTACTTTTTATATGATCCCTAGGCCCTCTTGACCTTTTTCAAAATACTTTTTCATCGGGTGACACGTTCATGCTCCAGATTGCTACAAATTAGCCCAGACAAAATAAAGTGTCTACAACTACCCCTTTTTAACCATTGTTGAGAATCAAGAATAGGGCAAAGACAAATGGACACTATTTTATCTGAGGTGGACTTAGGCTCCTAGAACATTAAGGTGTTAGGTTTTTTAAGGTTTGACCCCCTTAGGCAGGTGCAGAGTAATATTGATCTTTGGTGTGGGTGCCGCAAGCTTATGCGAACTTTGACTTAGGTGCCATCAGCTTGTGTGGCTTTGACTTAAACTTGGGTGCCACTAGTTCCTGTAGGCTTTGACTCAGGTGCCACCAGCTCATGTGGGCTTTGACTTAGACTTGGGTGCCACCAGCTCGTGTGGGCTTTAACTTGGATGCCACCAGTTTGTGCAGGCTTTGACTTAGACTGGGTTACCACTAGCTCATGTGGGCTTTGACTTAGACTTGGGTGCCACCAGCTCGTGTGGGCATTGACTTGGATGCCACCAGCTTGTGCAGGCTTTGACTTAGACTGGGTTACCACTAGCTCATGTGGGCTTTGACTTGGATGCCACTAGCTCGTGTGGGCATTGACTCTAGTGCCACCAACTTGTGTGGGCATTGACTCAGGTGCCACCAGTTCATGTAGGCTTTGACTTAGACTTGGGTGTCACCAACTTATATGGGCTTTGACTCGGATGTCGCCAGCTCGTGCTAGCTTTAACTCAGATATTGCAAGTTCGTACGGGCTTTAACTTTGTCTTGGGTGCCACCAGTTCATGCAGACTTTGACTCAAGTGTCATAAGCTCATACAGGTTTCAACTTAGCTTGGGTGCCAATAGCTTATACGAGCTTTGACTGAGGTGCCGCCAACTCATGCGGGCTTTGACTTAGACTTGGGTGCCACCAGCTCATGTAGGCTTTAACTCAGGTGTGACTCAGGTGCCGCCAGCTCATGTAGGCTTTAACTTAGACTTGGGTGCCACCAGCTCGTATAGGTTTTGACTCGGGTACCACCAGCTCGTGTGGGCTTTGACTTGGGTGCCGCCAGCTCATGCAAGCTTTGGCTTAGACTTAGGTGCCACCAGCTTATGTGGGCTTTGAAAGATGCCACTAACTTTTTGGCTTTAAAAGGGGTGCCATTGACTTGTGGGCTTTAAAAGGTGCCACTAACTTGTAGACTTTGAAAGGTGCCATTGACTTGGGGGCTTTAAAAGGTGCCACTGAGTTGGGGGCTTTAAAAGAGGCACCACTGACTTAGAGGCTTTGAAAAAGGTGCCACTGACTTGTGGCGACAAAGTTTTTGATAAAACTTTTACTACAAGCTTTTAAAAGTTCATGACAAAATTTCTTGATGAAAAAGGTTTTGGCATTAGTTCATGCCAACGATTCTTGACAAAGCTTTGGACGAATGTTCTTGACAAAAGTTTTAACGATAGTTTCCAGACAATAATTTCTTGCCACTAGCACTTTCGACATGAGGTGATAAGATAAGAAAGACCTTACCTGAATAACACTTATCAGGAATTCCTTGGAGGTTCAGCAAACCTGGCTTGAAGTGATATTGTAAAAATGATAAATGATGGTAATGTGAATGCATAATGTGGAATGCTATCATGGTTGCATGACGTGAAGTCTAATATGGCAGATAGCTATAGTTCTCCTTAAACGTCATTTAGACTCTCATAGGGATGGCGATTTATCTTTGATGTGACTATAGACGAAATTTTTCCTAAACTCGTTGAGGATTATAGGTTATCCTAACTCCACTAGGGATATGATAAAAAATTATTCTCAAGAATTTGGACTGTTGCATTTCTTGATACGAGAGTCTCAATCTTTTCCTGACAAATGGAAGGCATTATCAACAAATTTAGAGGCTATTTGCCTGATCAGGTTGACGTCTCTGGTTTCAATAAGAT
>JBBYHO010527961.1:0-17037 GCA_038382025.1 Adansonia gregorii | reverse complement strand
ATGATAGCATTCCACATCATGCATTCATATTACCATCATACATCATCATTTTTACAATATCACTCCAAGCCAGGTTTACTAAACCTCCAAGGAATTGCTGCTAAGTACTCTAAACTTTGCAAACTAAGTGTCATTCAAGTAAGGTTATTTTCTCTTCATCACCTCATGTCAAAACCTTTTCTATCAAGAAACTATTGTCAAAAGGCTAGTGTTAAGAAATTATTATCCAGGCACTATCGTTAAAAACTTTTGTTGAGAACATTCCTCAAAAGCTTTGTCAAGCATTTTGTCAAGTGTCAAACCCTTTCATTGGGAAATTTTGTCATAAACTTTTGTTAAGAAAAACTTGTAGTAGAAGTTAAATCAACAAACATTTTTAAAGCCCATAAGTCAGTGGCACATTTTTTTAAAGCCACACAAGTTAGTCGCACATTTTTTAAGTCCACAGGTTAGTGGCACCCTTTTCAAAGCCTACATGTCAGTGGCACTTTTTCAAAGCCCATAAGCCAGTGGCATATTTTCAAAGCCTATAAGTCAGTGGCATATTTTCAAAGCCCATAAGTTAGTGGCACCCTTTTCAAAGCCCACAAGTTAGTGGCACCCTTTTCAAAGCCCACAAGTCAGTGGCACCTTTTCCAAAAGCCCACAAGTCAGTGGCACTTTTTTAAAGCCCACACAAGCTGGTGGCACCTAACTCTGAGTCAAAGCCTACACAAACTAGTGGCACCCAAGTCTAACTTAAAGCTTACATAAGCTAGCAACACTCGGATCAAAGCCCACACGAGCTGGTGGCACCTAAGTTTATGTAAAAGCCCATACAAACTGGCGACATTGGAATCAAAGCCCACATGAGCTGGTGGCACCCAAGTTTAAATTAAAGTTCGCACAAACTAGCAAAACCCATATAAAAAATCCACGTTACTTTACACCTACTTGAGGGGGTCAAACCTTAGAAAACGTAACATCCTAGTAGGTAGGCAAACCCTACAAAGTTCGCTTAAACCTCTATCAGGATTGCTACTAATACATTGCACTTGTCAGAGCGAAGTTAATTATAATTTTTTCTTTGTAGGTGTTCTAAAAGCATCAGTCCACCTTGGACAAAATAGTATCTATTTATCTTTGCCCTCTTTTTAATTTTTAGCAATGGTCAAAGAGGGGCAACTGTAGATACCTTATTTTGTTTAGGCTAATTTTTATTAATTTAGGGCATAGACGTAAGAAGAGGTGATGATCGTCAAGTGACAACGTCGACTGGTGAAAAAGTATTTTCAGGAGGTTAAGAAGGCCTGTGGATCATATTAAAGGTAAATGTAAACATATGGCATCCTTTGATGTAGTTCAAAATGTTTAAGGATAAAAGATAGGAGAAAATTCATAATTTTGCTTGAATGTATCGATACATGGTTCCCTGGTATCGATACAATGCTCTAACATGCCAAAATTTGAAATATCCCCATTTGTATTGATACAACATGTAAATATATCAATACATAAGCTTATGTATTGATACAAGAGCTCATGTATCAATACTAGGCCATGCCAAGAACAAAACATGCATTATATAAAGAAATGTATCGATACATGTCATCATGTATCGATATAATGGTTCATAGTATTAACACAATGATCATGGTATCGATACAATGTTTATTGTATCGATACAATCAAGGTTTTTAGACTAAATGTATCAATAGCTACTACTATTTTCCATTGTCTAGGTATTTTTTACTCATCAACCATTGATCCAAAACTAATTTTAACTCGTTTCTTTGCATCAAAAAAGATTAAAACCCATATCAAATTATGAATTTAGACTTTTGAATTAATCAAAACATTTTTTTGAAGTCTAAATTAGATCAAAGGGGTTAACGTCACATATCACCTGACTTTTCCATAGTTTTTTAACCAATATCACCATCAGCCACCCTATTTGCTGGAAAATTATTTTAGCATCTAAACCAGCCACCCTATGTCCATGACATTGGCAATAAGTTGCTCTCTATAGCCACTTTATAGCCACCAAGCTAACATCACTTTGTCCCCCTTGAGAAGTGACCAAAAACACTTCTAATTCGGCTCTAAAATGTTGGTATAAATAGACCACTTATATCTTAGCCAAAAAAGGTTAGATTTCAGCTTATTTTTAGCTTCTAAAACATATTCCTATGCTAAGAGAACCAAAATCCCATAGCTCTTTATGCATCACCCAAAAATAGCCTCAAAACACTCACTCTCAACCACTGCACATTCCAAAAATCACCCTCATCCATACCAAAACCAAAACCTTATTATTTCTTTTTTTTTCTTGCTTATTAACAACAAGGAAAAGAGAAAAATTCAGGCCATATCTATTACGCCAATTATTTGGCCAAAACTATTAAACCCTAAAACTTATCACTTTTATTTTTTATTTCTCGACATCTTCATCATTTAGTGAGCTCTCCATGTTTCCATCACCCTCGTAGGATTATCATACATTATTGTGGCTTTTGGTTGTGTTTGTTTAAGATTTGGATGCCTTGATACCCCTTTGATGTGCAAAATGCTTCATTTCATCCTCATTACTCTTATAGCTCTTGATTATGCATTTTATGCCATATCCATGCATCTTTTTATCCTTAATCGATGTATGAATCATTAGCCTAACACATTTCAGGCATTTTATACATTAGCTTGCATGAATCATTGTCATTTTCAGCATCTATAATGCTTTCTTGTCAAAATACATAACACTTTCTTTATCTAGACCATTGGCAAACTTAGCATCCCCATTCATGTTATGCCCCATCTTATTGTAAGTTTGTTGTCTGCCCATTGTCAAAATGCATGTTTGATGGTTGTCAAAAAAACTAATTTTCAAAAACTTCCCTAAGCCAAGCATGTTAACCTCAACCAATAAAAATTAGCATGAACTTATATTTTCCTTAAAGTTAGCAAAAAAATTTGAGAGAAAATTAAGTTTTTTAGATCTGGAATCTTGATTAAATGAGCTCAAAACTTTTGATTTTTTGACAAAAATGGCCTTACACTTGTTCCCTAAATGTTTGTGCCTTGTTTTGAGTCTAAATCATAAGTGGTATGATTAACGGGCCGTTTCATCATTTCAAACTATTTTAGGGCTATACAAATGAGCTCGTGATGCTCATGCCACTCCTTCCATTCAGTCATTGACATTCAAATGTCAATGACTCGAGTTTGGACCTAAGAACATAAGGCAAAATTAAAATATACCCCTACCTGCTTTATCCCTTGTTGGCAACACAACAGTTGTAAATTAAAAAATCAAATTAAAATCTTAAATAGTTTTTCATGAATTTTTTGATATTTTTTCTCTGAAAGTATGTCAAGTTATCTTTAAAACGAGGTCTTTTTCACCCCCGGATTAGTCTAGATGAAAGAGTTATGATTTTTCAAACCTAAACTGTCCAAAATCCCTAGAGTTAACAAAATGCATTCTATTAGGGCCCTTTAGACCCACCAAATGATTTTTTTAAATCTGTCAAACATTTTTCCTAAAAATTTCATGAAATTCCCTTTCTAGAAAGTTATTGCTCGTAATTTTTTGATACCAAATGAGTCCAGGTGATTTTTCAAATTGTGACACACCTTGTCCCTTATATGTTCTGCCAGTAGCATAATTAATCCAAACTTGAGAATTTATTCCCCTGGAAAGTGACCTTTTAGGATATTGGAATATTTTTAACTTGACCCCATTGAGTTACCTTTCTAATAGTATCTTGCCTACCCTCTAAAAGCCATCAAACTAATTTAGAATAAATTTACGAATTAGGATAGTGTGATGCTGTCCCTTATGTTATGTTATGTTCAAAATTGAGGTGTTTTCCCAAGCCTCGTTTCAAGACATTAGAATGTCGCCTTAGCACCCCGCTCAACCTTAAAAACATGCGTTGACCTCCGTAGGCTCGTATGAAGGCGCAAACATATTTTACATCTTTACCACCCTTATTCACAATAATTTTTTTTGCCAAAAGTGGTCGAAACACTCATACATTTTCTAAATCATGATTTTTTTTTCAACTTAAGTTTTCCAACTCGATATCTCTAAAGAGTGTCAGACGTGCCACTTTAGGGGATACTCTAACCCTAACTTTCTGAGGGTATACTCCAACCTCACTTTCTTAAATTATTAAGATTGAAAAATCTTCCTTTGTTAAAATGATTTGTCATCCATGGGGATACTCCAACCTTGACCTTCAGAGGTGATACTCCAACCCCGCTTTTCAAAATTGTTAAGATTTAAAAATCCTCCTTCGTCAAAATTATTTATCATCCATTGGGGTACTCTAACCTCACCTTTTTGAAGAGACACTTTAACCCTATTTTTCAAATATAATTAATTTTTTTCCTCTTCCTCAATCTTTCATGAATGTGTCAAATAAATCTCATTCAATTCAGAAACCCAAATGCATCTTAAAAATTATCAATTTAGTTATTCCTAAATAATCGATGCTAATTGTGAGATAAATTCCAATAGTCCATTCTTTTTCCTTATCATTGCTTTAAATGATCCACGTTATATTACTTCATTTGTTGCCTTACTAACGTGATTTCTTTGTGATGATTATTTGCATCCATGTTTCCTAATCATTTCAAATAAAACTGAAGGTAATATTTCGTGTGCGTATCTCTTCAGTACCCAAAGTGGAATATTCTACTTTTCAAAGTAAAATCCAGTAGT
This sequence comes from Adansonia gregorii, assembly GCA_038382025.1. NCBI lineage: Eukaryota > Viridiplantae > Streptophyta > Magnoliopsida > Malvales > Malvaceae > Adansonia > Adansonia gregorii. The sequence goes on along the minus strand of JBBYHO010527961.1, from coordinate 12,335 downwards.
CAATTTTATTGAAAATCTCTATATTCCTCATCTCTCTGAGGTGTATATGAGATTAAATCTTTTTCATTAACACCTAGATTTGTATTTCTATAAGATTCATGCATTAAAAGAGGGTTATATCAAAATAATGTCAAGTTAAGATCGAAATAATTGAAATTAAGATAAGATATAGCTAGTAAGGTACCGATTTCAGTTGTCACAAAGAGGTTCATACCTTATCATGCGTAACCAACTCTCAAACCCAAATGATGAATTTTGTACAACGTAGACCATAGGATCGATGTTTTAAGTTTTGTAACTCAAAACATATGTTTTAACAGGCATCTGATCATGCCTAGCCTGAGGTGATCGATGGTGACTCTATGTGTTGGCCATGTCGTGATAGCCATATGAGACCAATATGATGAGCGATTTGTCTTATGGTCCCCACTGTATCACAAATCGACAATTTAAACATTCTCGTTCTCATCACGTCATAAAAAAAAGTCATGGTTAAGAGAACATTTCCAAGTTAGGAAAATATTATAAGTCTATGCACCCATAGATACACGAGGATCAACCCTTGGGTGTGTTACAACAAAACCAAAGCATCAATTCATTTACCCCAACAAGAAGAATGAATTTGTAGTGCCTAATCATTAAAAGAATTAAATTATTATGTGGATCTGTGTTTATCCTTATTGAAAGATGAATTTTAATTATAAAAATGTTAGAAAAAGAAGTTTTTCTTATGAAATCTAAGCATGAATATCATTTACCCTAATGAAGAGAATGTGTTTATGGTGCCCAATCATGAAAAGAATAGAGATTATTATATGAATCCGTGTTTGTCCAAATTCATGGACAAACATTAATTCTAAAAATAGTAGAAAGATAAGTTTTTCTTATAAAACCAAAGCATCAATATCATTTATCCCAATGAAAACAATATGTTTATGGTGCCCAATCAAGAAAAGAAAGGAGATTATTACGTGAATCCATGTTTGTCCCAACTGATAGATGAGCTTTACTTTTAAAAAATGGTGGGAAGTGAAGTTTTTCTTATGAAAACAAAGAATTAATTCAATTATCCCAATAAGCAAAATGAGCTTATGGTACCCAACTATGAAAAGCAATAAGATTGTTATATGTATCCATGTTTGTCCTAGTTGATAGATGAACTTTGTTTCTAAAAATTAGTTAGAAAAAAGCTCTTCTTGTGAAGTAAAGCATCAATGTCATGTATCCCAATAAGGATAATGAATTTATGGTTCCTAATCATGAAAAGAAAGGAGATTATTACGTGAATCCATGTTTATCCCAATTGATAGATGAATTTTGATTCTAAAAAATGGTGGAAAGTGAAGTTTTTCTTGTGAAACCAAAGCATCAGTTTATTTATCCTACTGAGAAGAATGAATTTGTAGTGCTCAATCATTAAAAGAAAGGTCATTATTATATGAACCCATGACTATCCCAGTTGAAAGAGGAACTTTAATTCTAAACAAGGTAGACAGAGAAGTTTTTCTCATGAAACCAAAGCATCAATATCATTTATCCCAATGAAAAGAATGTGTTTATGGTGCCCAATCAAGAAAAAAAGAAGATTATTATACGAATCCGTGTTTGTCCAAATTGATGGATGAACGTTAATTCTAAAAATGGTAGACAAAGAAGTTTCTCTTATGAAACCAAAGCATCAATATCATTTATCCCAATGAAAAGAATTTGTTTATGGTGCCTAATCATGAAAACAAATGAGATTATTATGTGAATCCAAGTTTATCCTAATTGATAGATGAACTTTGATTCTAAAAAATTGTGGGAAGTAAAGTTTTTTTTATGAAACCAAAGCATCAATTCGTTTATCCTAATAAATAGAATGAGCTTATGGTACCCAATCATGAAAAGAATAAAGATTGTTACATGAATCCTGTTTGTCCTAGTTGATGATGAATTTTGCATCTTAAAATTGGTTGGAAGAAAAGCTTTTCTTATGAAACCAAAGCATCAATGTCATTTATCCTAATGAGGAATAATGACTTTATGGTTCCCAATCATAAAAACAAAGGAGATTATTACATGAATACATGTTTATCCTAATTGATAGGCGAACTTTGATCTTAAAAAATGGTGGGAAGTGAAAATTTTGTTATGAAACCAATGCATCTATTCATTTATTCGAATGAGGGGAATGAATTTATGGTGACCAATCATTAAAAGAAGGGAGATTTTATGTGAATCAATGTTTATCCTAATTGAAAGACAAACTTTAATTCTAAAAATGGTAGAAAGAGACTTTTTTCTTCCGAAACTAAGCATCAATATCAATTATCCCAATAAGAAAAATATGTGTATGGTGCCTAATCATGAAAAGAAGAGAGATTATTATATGAATTCATGTTAATCCTAATTGGCAAATGAACTTTGATTGGGAAGTAAAGTTTTTCTTATGAAACCAAAGCATCAATTCATTTATCCCAATGAGTAAAACGAGCTTATAGTGCCCAATCATGAAAAGAAAGAACATTGTTATGTGAATCCATGTTTGTCCTAGTTGATAGAGGAACTTTGTTCCCAAAAATTGGTTAGAGGAAAAGCTTTTCTTATGGAACCAAAGCATCAATGTCAATTATTCTAGTGAGGATAATAAGTTCATGGTTCCTAATCATGAAAACAAAAGAGATTATTATGTGCATCCGTGTTTATCCCAATTGATTGATGAGCTTTAATTCTAAAAAATGGTAGGAAGAGAAGTTTTTCTTGTGAAACCAAAGCATGAATTCATTTATCCTAATGAGGATAATGAATTTGTAGTGCCCAATCATTAAAAGAAAGGAGATTATTATATGAATCCATGTTTACCTGATTGAAAGATGAATTTTAATTCTAAAAATGATAGAAAGAGAAGTTTTTCATATGAAACTAAAGCATCAATATCATTTATCCCAATGAAGAAAATGCGTTTATGGTGCCCAATCATGAAACAAAAGGAGATTATGATATGAATCCATGTTTGTCCAAATTGACGGACGAACATTAATTCTAAAAATTTGAAGAAAGAGATTTTTTTTTATGAATCCAAAGCATCATATCATTTATCCCAAAGTGGAAAGTTTATTTATGGTGCTTAATCATGAAAAGAAAAGAGGTTATTATGTAAATCCATGTTTATCCCAATTGACATATGAACTTTAATTCTAAAAAAATGGTGGGAAATGAAGTTTTTCTTACAAAACCAAAGCATCTAATCATTTACCCCAATGAAGAAAATGAATTTATGGTGCCCAATAATTAAAAGGATGGAGATTATTATGTGAATCTATTTTTATCCCAATTAAAAGACAAACTTTAATTCCAAATATGGTAGAAAGAAAATTTTTTCTTATGAAACCAAAGCATCAATATTATTTATCCTAATGGGAAGATTATGTTTATGGTGCCCAATAATGAAAAGAAAATAGATTGTTACATGATTCCATGTTTATCCTACTTGATAGATGAACTTTGATTCTATAAAACGATAGGAAGTGAAGTTTTCCCTATGAAACCAAAGCATTAATTCATTTATCCCAATGAGGAGAATGAATTTATGGTGCCCAATTATTAAAAGAAAGGAGACTATTATGTAAATCCATTCTTATCCCAATTAGAAGATGAACTTTAATTCTAAAAATAGTGGTAAGAGAGGTTTTCTTATGAAACAAAAGCATCAATATTAGTTACTTCAATCAGGAAAATATGTTTATGGTGCCTAATCATGGAGGGAAAGGAAATTATTTTGTGAATCCATGTTTGTCCAAATTGGCAGGCAAACATTCATTCCAAAAAAGGTAGAAAGAGAAGTTTTTTTTATGAAACCAGAGCGTCAATATCATTTATCCCAACGAGGATAATGTGTTTTTGGTACCCAATCATGAAAAGAAAAGTGATTATTATGTTAATCCATGCCTATCCTAATTGATAGATGAACTTTGATTGGGAAATAAAGTTTTTCTTATGAAACCAAAGCATCAACTCATTTATCCCATTCAGTAAAACAAGCTTATGGTGCCTAATCATGAAAAGAAAGAGGATTGTTATGAAACCAAAGCATTAACTCATTTATCCCATTCAGTAAAACGAGCTTATGGTGCCTAATCATGAAAAGAAAGAGGATTGTTATACGAATCCATGTTTGTCCTAGTTCAAAGATGAACTTTGTTTCTAAAAATTGGTCAGAGGAAAAGCTTTTCTTATGAAACCAAAAGCATCAATGTCATTTATTCTAATAAGGATAATGAGTTTATGGTTTCTAATCATGAAAACAAAGGAGATTATTACATGAATTCAAGTTTATCCCAATTGATAGATGAACTTTGAATCTAAAAATTGATGGGAAATGAAGTTTTTCTTATGAAACCAAAGCATTGAGTCATTTATCCCAATGAAGGGAATGAATTTTTGGTGCCCAATCATTAAAAGAAAGAAGATTCTTACGTGAATCCATGTTTATGCCAATTAAAATTAACTTTAATTCTAAAAATGGTAGAAAGGGAAGTTTTTCTTACGAAACCAAAGCATCAATATCATTTATCCTAATGAAAAGAATGTGTTTATGGTGCCCAATCAAGAAAAAAAAAGAGATTATTGTGTGAATCTATGTTTGTCCAAATTAACAAAGGAACATTAATTCTAAAAATGTAGAAAGAGAATTTTTTATTATGAAACCAAAGCATCAACATCATTTATCCTAATAAAAAGAATGCATTTATGGTTCCCAATCATGAAAAGAAAGGAAATTATTACGTGAATCTATGTTTATCCCAATTGACAGATGAACTTTGATTCTTAAAAATGGTAGAGAGAAGTTTCTTTTAAAACCAAAACATCAATTCATTTATCCCAATGAGTAAAATGAGCTTATGGTAACCAATCATGAAAAGAAAGAATATTGTTATGTGAATCCATGTTTGTCCTAGTTGATAGATGAACTTTGTTTCCAAACATAGGTTGGAGGAAAAGCTTTTCTTATTAAACCAAACCATCAATATCATTTATCCTAATGGGGATAATCAGTTTATAGTTCTTAATCATGAAAATGAAGGAAGTTATTACATGAATCTGTGTTTATCCCCATTGATAGGCAAACTTTGATCCTAAAAAATAGGGAAAAGTGAAGTTTTTCTTCTAAAATCAAAGCATTAATTCATTTATCCCAATAAGGAGAATGAATTTATGGTGCCTAATAACTAAAAGAATAGAGATTATTATGTGAATCCATGTTCATCCCAATTGAATGACAAACTTTAATTCTGAAAAATGATAGAAAAAAAGTTTTTCTTATGAAACCAAAGCATCAATATCATTTATCCCAATGATGAGAATCTATTTGTGGTGCCCAATCATGTAAAAGAGTAGATTATTATGTGAATCCATTTTTATCCCAATTGACAAATGAAATTTGATTCTAAAAAATGGTTGGAAGTAAAGTTTTGCTTATGAATCCAAAGCATCTATTCATTTATCCTAATGAGGAGAATGAATTTATGGTGCCTAATAATTAAAAGAATAGAGATTATTATGTGAACCCATGTTTATCCCAACTACAAGATGAACTTTAATTCTAAATATGGTAGAAAGAGAAGTTTTTCTTTTGAAACCAAAGCATCAATATTATTATTCCAATAGGGAGAATATGACTGCGGTGCCCAATTAGGAAAAGAAAAGAGATTGTTACGTGAATTCATGTTTATCCTAATTAACAGACGAACTTCGATTCTAAAAAATAGTGAGAAGTGAAGTTTTTCTTATGAAACTAAAGCATCAATTCATTTATCCTAATAAGGAGAATAAATTTGTGGGTGTCCAATCATTAAAAGAAATGAGATTATTATGTGAATCCGTGTTTATCCCAATTAAAAGACAAACTTTAATTCTAAAAATGGTAGAAAGAGAAGTTTTTCTTATGAAACGAAAGCATCAATATCAGTTGCCATAATGAGAAAAATGTGTTTATAGTGCCCAATCATGAAGAGAAATGAGATTATACTATGAATCCATGTTTGTCCAAATTGGTGGACAAACATTAATTCTAATAGTGGTAGGAAGAGAAGTTTTTCTTATGAAACCAAAGCATCAATATCATTTAACTCGGCGAGGAGAATGTGTTTACTATGCCCAATCATGAAAAGAAAAGAGATTACTTCATGAATCCATGTTTATCCTAATTGGCAGACAAACTTTGGTTGGAAGTGAAGCTTTTCTTATAAAACCAAAGCATCAATTCATTTATCCTAATAAGTAGAACAAGCTTACGATGCCCTATCATGAAAAGAAAGAAGGTTGTTATGTGAATCCGTGCTTATCCTAGTTGAAAGACAAACTTTGTTTCTAAAAAATGGTTTGAAGAAAAACTTTTCTTATGAAACCCATGCATCAATGTTATTTATCCCAATAAGGATGATTAGTTTATGGCTCCTAATCATGATAACAAAGGAGATTATTACGTGAATCTGTATTTATCCCAATTGATAAATGGACTTTGATTCTAAAAATGATGGAAAGTGAAGTTTTTCCTATAAAACCAAGGCATCAATTCATTTATCCCACCCAATCACTAAAAAAAACAAGATTATTATGTGAATTTGAATTTATCCTAATTAAAAGACAAACTTTATGTCTAAAAATGTTAGAAAGAGAAGTTTTCAATATCATTTATCCCAATGAAGAGAATGTGTTTACCATGCCCAATCATGAAAAGAAAGGAGATTATTGTATGAATCTGTGTTTGTGAAAATTGATGGATGAACATTAATTCCAAAAATAGTAAAAAAAATTTTTCTTATGAAACCAAAGCATCAATATCATTTATCCTAATAAGGAAAATATGTTTATGGTGCCCAATCATGAAAAGAAAAGTGATTATTACGTGAATCCATATTTATCCCAATTGACAGATGAACTTTGATTGTAAAAAATGGTGGGAGGTAAAGTTTTTCTTATGAAACCAAAGCATCTATTCACTTATCCTAATAAGAGAATGAATTTATGGTGCCCAATCATTAAAAGAATAAAGATTATTATGTGAATCCGTGTTTATCCTAATTGAAAAATGAACTTTAATACTAAAAATGGTAGAATGAAAAGTTTTTCTTATGAAACCAAAGCATCAATATCATTTATCCTAATGAAGAGACTATGTTTATGGTGGCCAATCATGAAAAGAAAAGAGATTGTTTCATGAATCTATGTTTATCCCTCATGAATCTATGTTTATCCCTATTAATAGAAGAACTTTAATTCTAAAAAATGGTAGGAAGTAAAGTTTTTCTTATGAAACTAAAGCATCAATTCATTTATCCCAATGAGTAGAATGAGCTTATGGTACCCAATCATGAAAAGAAAGATGATTGTTATATGAATCTGTGTTTGTCCTAGTTGAAAGACAAACTTTGTTTCTAAAAAATGGTTGAAAGAAAAGTTTTTCTTATGAAACCAAAGCATCAATGTCATCTATCCCAATGAGAATAATGAGTTTATGGTTCCTAAGCATGAAAACAAAGGAGATTATTATGTGAATCTGTGTTTATCTCAATTGATAGATGAACTTTGAATCTAAAAAGTGGTGGGAAGTAAAGTTTTTCTCACAAAACCGAAGCATCAATTCATTTATTCAAGTGGGGAGAATGAATTTGTAGTGCCCAACCATTAAATGAATGGAGATTATTATATGAATCCTTGTTTATCCCAATTGGAAGACGAACTTTAATTCTAAAAATGGTAGGAAAAGTTTTTCTTATGAAACCAAAACATTAGTACCATTTATCCCAGTGAGAAGAACATGTTTATAGTGCCCAATTATGCAAGAAAAAGAGATTATTACCTGAATACATGTTTATTCCAATTGATAGCTGAACTTTGATTCTAAAAAATGGTGGGATGCGAAGTTTTTCTTATGAAATTGAAGTATCAATTCAATTATCCAAATAAAAAGAATGAATTTATGTTGCCTAACCTTTAAACAAACGAAGATTATTATGTAAATCCATGTTTATCCCAATTGAAAGATGAATTTTAATTCTAAAAAGGGTAAAAGGAAAAGTTTTCCTTATGAAACCAAAGCATCAATATCATTTATCCCAATGAAGAGAATGTGTTTATTGTGGTGCCCAATCATGAAAAGAATAGAGGTTATTATGTGAATCTGTGTTTGTCCAAATGGCCGACGAACATTAATTCTAAAAATGGTAGAAAGAAAAGTTTTTCTTATAAACCAAAGCATCAATAACATTTATCCTAATGAGGAAAATGTGTTTATGGTGCCCAATCATGAAAAGAAAAGAGATTATTATATGAATCCATTTCTATCCCAATTGACAAACGAACTTGGATTCTAAAAAATGGTGGGAAGTGAAATTTTCCTTATGAAACCAAAGCATCTATTCATTTACCCTAATAAGGAGATTGAATTTGTAGTACCCTCTAATTAAAAAAATAAAGATTATTATGTGAATCCTTGTTTATCCTAATTGAAAGATGAACTTTAATTCTAAAAATGGTAGAAAGAGAAGTTTTTCTTATGAAACCAAAGCATCGATATCATTTATCCCAATGAGAAGAATGTGTTTGTGGTTGCTTAATCATGAAAGAAAAAAAGATTATTACATGAATACATGTTTATCCTTGTTGACAAACAAACTTTTATTCTTAAAAATAATGGTAAATAAAGTTTTCCTTATGAAACCAAAGCATAAACTCATTTACCCAAACGAGTAGAACGAGCTTATAGCCCCCAATCATGAATAAAAAGAAGGTTGTTATGTGAATCCGTGCTTGTCCTAGTTGAAAAACAAACTTTGTTTCTAAAAAATGGTTAGAAGAAAAGCTTTTCTTATGGAAGCAAACCATCAATATCATTTATCCCAAAGAGGATAATGAGTTTATGATTCTTTATCATGAAAAAAAAAAGAGATTATTACGTGAATTCGAGTTTATCCCAAATGATAGATGAACATTGACTTTAAAAAATGGCAACAAGTGAAGTTTTTCAGCGTCAATGTGTTTATCTGGATGAATAGAACGATTTTATGGTGCCCAATCATTAAAAAAATGAGATTATTATCTAAAACTGTGTTTATCCCAATTGAAAAACAAACTTTAATTCCAAAAATGTAGAAAGAGAAGCTTTTCTTATGAAGCTAAAACATCATTATCATTTATCCAAATGAAGATGCGTTTATGGTGCCCAATCATGAGAAGAAATGAGATTATTATATGAATCCATATTTGTCCAAATTGACAAATGGACATTAATTCTAAAAATGGTAGAAAAAGAAGTTTTTCTTATGAAACCAAAGCCATAATATCCTTTATCTCAAAAAGAAGAATGTGTTTATGGCACCCAATCATCAAAATAAAGGAGATTATTATGTGAATCCTTGTTTATTCGAATTGACACACAAACTTTGATTCTAAAAAATGGCAGGAAACGAAGTTTTTCTTATGAAACCAAAGCATCAGTTCATTTATGGCAATGAGTAGAATGAGCTTACAGTACCCAATCTTGAAAAAAAAGATTGTTATGTGAACCCATGTTTGTAGTAGTTGATAGACGAACTTTGCTTCTAAAAAATGGTTTCAAGAATAGCTTTTCTATGACACCTAAGCATTAATGTCATTTATCCTAACGAGAATAATATATTTATGGTTCCTAATCATGAAAACAAAATAGATTATTATGTGAATCCATATTTAGCCTAATTGACAGATGAACTTTGATTCTGAAAAATAGTGGAAAGTGAAGTTTTTCTTATGAATCTAAAGAATCAATAATTGGTATCCCAATGAGTAGAACGAGCTTATGGTACCCAATCATGGAAAGAAAGAAGATTGTTATGTGAATCTATGCTTGTCCTAGTTCACATATGAACTTTGTTTTTAAAAAATGGTTGGAAAAAAGCTTTTCTTATGAACTAAAGCATCAATGGCATTTATCCTACAAGGATAATGAGTTTATGGCTCCTGACCATGAAAATGAAAGAGATTATTATGTTAATCCGTGTTTAGCCTAATGGATTGACGAAGTTTGACTGGAAAAAATGGTGGGAGGTAAAGTTTTTGTTGTGAAACCAATACATTAATTCATTTATCCTAATAAGGAGAATGAATTTGTGGCGCCCAATCATTAAAACAAAAGTGATTATTAGGTGAATCCATGTTTATTCCAATTGAAATGCAAACTTTAATTCTAAAAATGGTCAAAAGGGAAGTTTTTCTTATGAAACCAAAGCATCAATATTAGTTATCCCAATGAGGAGAATGTGTTTATAGTGCCCAATCATAGAAAGAAAGGAGATTATTCTGTGAATTCATGTTGCCCAAATCGATAAAAGAATATTATTTCTAAAGGTGGTCGGAAGAGAAGATTTTCTTATGAAACAAAAGCATCAACATCATTTATCCCAATAAAGAGAATGTGTTTATGGTACCCAATCATGAAAAGAAAGGAGATTATTATGTGAATCCATGTTTAACCTAATTGATAGACGAACTTTAATTTAAAAAAATAGTGGCAAGTGGATTTTTTTATGAAACCAAAGCATCAATATCATTAATCCGAATAAGAAGAATGTGTTTATGGTACCTAATTATGGAGAAAAAAGAGATTATTACATGAATCAATGTTTAAAATAATGGACAGATGAACTTTGATTACAAAAAATGGTGGGAAGTAAAGTTTTTCCCATGAAACTAAAGCATCAATTCATTTATTCCAATGAGTAAAACGAGCATAAGGCACCCAAATATGAAAAGAAAATAGATTGCTATGTGAATCTATGTTTGTCCTAGTTGAAAGACAAACTTTGTTTCTAAAAGAATGGTTCGAAGAAAAGCTTTTCTTATGATAGTAGCATTAATATCATTTATCCAATGAGGATGATGAGTTTATGGTTCCTAATCTTTGAAACAAGGGAGATTATTACATGAACCCATGTTTATCCCAATTGATAAATGAACTTTGATTATAAAAAGTGTTGGGAAGCGAACTTTTTTTCATGAAACCTAAGTATCAATTCATTTATCCCAATGAGAAAAATAAATTTGTGGTGCCTAATCACTAAAAGAAATAAGATTATTATCTTAAATTATGTTTATCTCAATTGAAAGACAAGCTTTAATTCTAAAAATGGTAGAAAAAAATTTTCTTAGTGATACCAAAACATCAATGTCATTTATCCTAATAAGAATAATGAGTTTATGGTTCCTAATTATGAAAACAAAAGAGATTATTATATGAATTCATGTTTATCCTAGTTGACAGATAAACTTTGATTCTGAAAAATGGTGGTAAGTAAAGTTTTTCCTATGAATCTAAAGCATCAATTCATTTATCCCAATAAGTAGAGCGAGCTTATGATACCCAGTCATGGAGAAAAGGAAGATTGTTATGTGATCTGTGTTTGTCCTACTTTACATACGAACTTTGTTTCTAAAATAAAGTTGGAAAAAAAAAACCTTTTCTTATGAACTAAAGCATCAATGGCATTTATCCTATAAGGATAATGAGTTTATGGCTCCTGATCATGAAAATGAAGGAGATTATTATGTGAATCCATGTTTAGCCCAATAGATTGATGAACTTTGGCTCTAAAAATGGTGGGAGGTAAAGTTTTTGTTATGAAACCAACGCATCAATTCATTTATCCTAATGAAGAAAATGAAATTGGCATGCCCAATCATTAAAACAGAGGTGATTATTATATGAATCCGTTTTTATCCCAATTTAAATACGAACTTTAATTCTAAAAATGGTAGAAAGGGAAGTTTTTTTATGAAACCAAAGCATCAATATTAGTTATCCTAATGCGAAGAATGTGTTTATCGTGCCCAATCATGGGAAAAAAGGAGATTATTCTATGACTCCATATTGTCCAAATCAATGGATGAACATTATTTCTAAAAATGGTAGAAAAAAAACTTTTTCTTCTAAAATCAAAGCATCAATATAATTTATCCCAATGAGGAGAATATGTTTATGGTGCGTAATTATGAAAAAAAATGAGATTATTACGTGAATCCATGTTCATCCCAATTGTTAGATGAACTTTGATTCTAAAAAATTACGGCAAGAGAAGTTTTTCTAATGAAACCAAATCATATCATTTATGCCATAAGGTGAATATGTTATGGTGCACATGTTAGGATATATGCCCTAAAGCATATGATGCAACAAACATTATTTATTTTGAATAAACAATTTTATTAACTTAAGGGCATACATTAAATGAATACTTTATGATTATAAAAATAATTCCATAATTATCTACGTAACCTTGAATATGTATATAGGTTTATATACAAGAGGATATTATTTA
>JBBYHO010527899.1:0-17051 GCA_038382025.1 Adansonia gregorii | reverse complement strand
AAACCCTAAACCCTAAACCCTAAACCCTAAACCCTAAACCCTAAACCCTAAACCTAAACCCCAAACCTTAAACCCTAAACCCTAAACCCTAAACCTTAAACCCGGAACCCCGAACCCCCAACCCTAAACCCTAAACCCTAAACCCCTAACCCTAAACCCCAAACTCCAAACCCTAAACCCCAAACTCTAAACCCTAAACCCTAAAACCCTAAACCTCTAACCCTAAACCCTAACCCTAAACTCTAAACCTCAAACCCCAAACCCCAAACCTTAAACCCCAAACCCCAAACCCTAACCCTAAACCCTAAACCCTAATCCCATAGCACATGCTTCATATTCTTATATGTTATTTGTATAGTCAAAGTCCAATCAAGTGATGAAAGGATAATAGTCTTTTTCTAAAGATACAAAGATCTCCCGATTTTATGGCTAAAAGTTTTTAATGCTCCATCAAAATACATCATTCACCTTGATTCCTCTAATGACTCTTCTTCCTCTTCAATTGAAATATTCAATAAATCTTCATCTGAAAAGTCAAAATTCAATGACTAGAATTCATTGAGTGCTCGATTTGCTAGGAATTTGATAATAACGCTTCTTTTAATTTCCTTTTAACTTACATAAACCATATCAAATTATGATAACAAGACTTGCCATTTAGTTATTCTTCTTCATAAAGCCAGTGTTTTAGATAGATGCTTGATGGGGTCCATTTTGGTGATTAGTCAGGTGGTATGATACAAAATGTATTGTCAAAGCCTTTTTGCAGTATAATCTAGGACATAACATATCTTTTCTATTTAAGAGTAATTTATCCATAGTCAAAAAACTTTTTGCTAAAGTAATAAGTTATCTACTCCTTCCTTCTTATCTTATCTTGCTATCCCAACACATAACCCATAGACCTTTCAAATACTATGAAGTATAGAATTAAAGGTCATTTGGGTACAAGTTGTACCAACACTGACAGATTATAAAGATAGTGCTTAACTTGCTCAAAAGCTTCCTAGCATTTGTCATTCCGTTTGCTAGGGTTTTATTTTTGTAAAAGCGGGAATATTGGATTGCATTTATCCATAAGTTAGGATATTAATCTTGTCATGTAATTTAACCTCCAAGGGAACTTCACACCTATTTTTGCATATGTAGGGATAGCAATTCTTGGATGGCTTTAATCTTATTTGGATCAACTTTAATCCTTTTTTCACTCACAATGAAGCCTGATAGTTTCCCCGACCTTGCGCCAAAAATGTATTTTGTTGGATTCAATTTCAACTAATATTTCTCAATCTTTGGAATTGCTTTTGTAAATTCATAACGCATTTTTCCTCCTAGAGTGACTTGGTAATCATGTCATCCATATATACCTCTATCTTTTTGTGCATTATATTATGGAATAGAGTGACTATTTCTTTTTAATAAGTTGCCCTGACAATTATCAATCCAAACGACATCACCTTATGATAAAAAGTTTCCTAAATTATGAAGAATATGGTTTTTCCATGTTTTCTAATGCCATTTTTATTTGGTTATACCTTGAAAACCTATCTGTTAAAGAAAATAAGTAGCAGTTCATAGTATTATCAACCATAGCAAATATACGAGGAAGAGAAAAATTATCTTTTGGATTCGTTCGATTTAGGTCCCTATAGTCTAAAAACATTTTGAATTTACCATCATTTTTGGGAACTGGGATAATATGTTCAACCTATTATAGGTATTTTGCCATATTGAGAAAGTTTACCTTAAATTTTTTTACTTTTTTTTAAATTTTTAGAAGCATTTTTGGTTTCGTTCTTTTGAACTTCTACCAAATCAATTTGCATTATGGTTTTAGAGTAATTTTTGGATCGTAATTTTCATTATTAATTCTGTGCTAGTGGTAGGCATGAGAGTAGTCCCTAATTTAACTTCTTTTCTATCATCCCAATCATCTCTTAAATTTATCACCTTTGTGGATTCTTCATGGGCCATTATTCATTTATCCATTTGCTTAATTATTTTTAGCAGACTTGGTAGCAAAGTATGATCATTAACATCTTCTTTGAAATAGACCTTGTTCAAGCAAATAGCTCATTTGAAATTGACCTCTAAATCGTGATTAGGATCATCCATTTCTGTTTAAGTGGGAACTCTATAAAGGCAAAAGGAAAAAGAAAGAAAGTGCAAACAAATATATGAAATGATTTGTATATATGTATGTAAAAGGGAAAAGAAATATTGGTATAAAAGAAATAAGACATAGACAAAAGGTTATGTGCATTTCATTTATGTAAATGATAATTTGACATTGTAAGCCTTTACAAAAAGATTCTTAGATGATAAAATGAGTTTCTAGAATGACCTTGAAATTGGGCTAAACACTACGGCTCTCTTCGTACAAGTCTAATTCTTTAGGACATATCTAGGAGGACAAGCATGGATACCACAATCATCATTTGGCTTTTCGCTATCTTCTCTTATGGTGGCCACCTAGCATTTCTCAAAAGCTTTATTAATCACCATAATAACACCTTTGGTTTCTCTTTCTTCAGCTCATGGATCAATAACCCTCCATGATAGAAAATTTCATTTAGTAAAGAGTAAAAAGCTAACTTTTAGCTTGACTGTTGACCGATGGCTTGGGCTAATTGCTTTTCCCGAGATCTATTTTCAAATTTCTTCTTTCGACTCTATTTTAGCCTAATCTATGCTTTAATTTATTGCAAATGACATTGATAGACTGATTGATCCCTTATAAATATTTCCTAAGCCCTCTTCTAGCTTAGGTTTTTTTTCCCGACTGTAAGCTTAAGACCATATGGGTGCTTTTTAAAAGTTTAGGTTTTGGGGTTATAGACCATTCTGCAACAAAGGTCGCGTTAACAATTTCAAAAAATCTAAAAGAGCACTCTTCAATTACAACATTTGCTTAGACATAAGGGGCTTTAGTAGAAATCATGGCCATGATGTCTTCTCTAGATAGGCTAACTAGCTTCTTATCAACTATGAATTTAACCTTTTGATGCAAAGATAATGGGCCAGTCTTAGCAGAATAAATCCTTTATCATCCCAGTAAATAGTTGTATGCTAAGACGATGTCCATTACATAAAACTCAATCTCAAATAGGCATGGGCCAATATTTAAAGTGATCAAAATAATCCATTTGATTTTTTTATTTGTCCCATCAAATGCTTTAACGTTTGTATAACTATTCTTGATTTACTTGGCATCAACTAGTAAGCAAGACAGTGTGATTCCCAGTATTACATTTAAAGATGGTCCGTTATCAATAATGACTTTAGGTAATATGGTCTTTTTACAATGAGTTATGATATGAAGAGCATTTGTTGAAGTTTTGCCCTTAAAAGGATTTCATCATCACTAAATTAAATGAAATTATTAAATGAAATTATTACTGACAATATTATTTACTAGGCGATCCAGTTTTGTTTATAGAGATGTCTTCAGGAATATAAGCCTGGTTGAGTGCTTTTAACAAAGCATTCCAATGTGTTTTTAATTTGAGCAATGAGGCTCATAGAGAAATCTTTATTGATTGCTATTTTAGCTGTTCCAATGTGCCATACTCACTGTGTTTAATAAACTTGAAAGATTTGGCCATCTCTTTTTCCTTAGCTAGTTCAACCATCTTTTTTTCCTTAGCTAGTTCCTAAACTTCCACTAGGATATTTTTTAGTAACTATTGCTTTCTCGAATGTTTGTCCCTTTGATTTTGCTCTGCCATCAATTTCACTAGTTTTTGGACCATAGATGTGACCACACAGTATGACATGGCTTGCCCTAGTAATATTGACAGTAGCTAATTAGCTTGTAACAGCTTTTGAAGTTGTCACCCACCATCATATTTCCACAGAACCTATTTGTTATTTTGATATGAAAATGGCATTAGTTTCTGATAATAAGTCTAGGAGTAATTTTGGTCTTAGGTAATGTAACCTTTGGCTAGTTACAATGAATGGTAAGAGGGTGACTGATGGCATAAGATGGCTACAAGATCCTTCATAGGCCATGTTAACTGATTTTTCTTCCTTTAGTTTGGCTTCTTCATAGAACCCAATTTCACCACTTTCTATTATTCTTTGGATCATGACCAAAAGTCTTGATAACTTTTAAAAATATATCCTAAAGTCATATTGAATTTATAAAAGTTAACACCAGGATTAGACTAGCTTTTAAAGCTTCCATGATTCTAACTAAGGATCCTACCTTCAGTCAGCATTATCGATACTTTTTCTATTGAAGCTTTAACTTCTTGGACCTTTGACTTTTTTATTGCTTTTTTTAGTAATCAAAGCATTAACCTTGAGTTGAAGATAATCAGGCAAAGGATTTACTACCAGATTATATCTTAGGGGGTAATAAATCAAAAAGCACCTCTTTTAAGAAGACTTTAGACCTTTCACTTGAAGGTTGAAAAATTTTTAATTGAGTGACCTACTACCACATGATACTCATAATGTAGATTTAGGTCATACCTGCTAGCTTACTTACTCTCATATGGCTTGGAAAAAAATAAGGGCCACTAACTATGCTTCAAAGAGCTTATCAAACATTTCTTTAAAAAGTAAGGAAAGGGATCATAGTGAGGTCTTGGTTGGTTGGTTCTTTAGGTTGATGGATTGATATTGGTCTTAAATGGTCTTGTGAAGAAAGGTTTGAAATGGTTATTTGTGGTGATATTAGAGTAAGAGCTTATGGTATGTCAAAAGAGTAGGTATTTTAGGTTTGCTGTTTTTGGTTTTGGTAATGGGATGAGGTCCTTGATAGTAAGGATGACTGGCATAGTTAATAAATAAACCATTTTTTTCTTTTTTTCTTGATTTTGGCTTTTTTCTGGTAAAGGAATCCCTAGTTGTAATTTTTCTAGCTTTTATAGCTATCTTAATTATCTCTGTAGAAATAATAAGATTATTAAAATTCTTGGTCAAATTTTCTACGAACTTGTCATAGTAATGGGACACAAGGTGTTCACAAATAGTATCATCGTCTCCTTCTTAGTTAATAAAGGTTGAACTTGAGAGGCCATGTCTTTCCATCTTTGTGTATACTCCTTCAAAGATTTTGTAGATTTTATCTCAATGTTTTGAAGAGTCAGTCTATCAGGCACCCATTTAGTCAGGTTTATATTGCTCAAAAAATGCATTGGCCAAGTTAGTTCAGCATTGAATTTGAGTTCAGTTAAGATCATTATACCATCTCAGTAAAGATCTAGACAAGATTTCTTGAAAATAATGAATTAGAAGTTTGTCATTATGGGCATAGCCAGCCATTTTTTTGATAAATATTTTGATGTGCACTTGAGGGAAGATGATGCCTTTGTTTTTTTCGAGCTTAGGCATTTTAAATTTTGGTGGGAAAACTAAATTTGGTACTAGATTTAGGTTTTCAACATCCATATTGCTATATTTTTTGGCTTTTTCAATTGCTATGAACCTTCTCTTAAGGAGCTATAACTTTCTTTTTCAATCTATACTTTGGCATGTTCTTTGCCTTTCTATTTATGCTTTTCCTGATCATCAATACTAAGTCCCCATGATTCTTCTTAAGCAAATACAATTCTTGTGCTTACCCCTTATGAAGGGCATTAGGATTAATAACAATGGCTGGTAGTGGATTAGTTGTAGGGACATTTTATTGCACATTCTAGGTATTAGCTGGCTATGCAGTTTAAGCAATAGTTATTTGTTCTTAAACTGGTACACCCTAGATCCTTCAATAAGAGTATTAGTATTTACCTCTAGCTATTAATGAACTATCTCCCTTGCCATTAATAACTGTATCATCCTTATGATCTAAGCTTGTATTTCTTCTTGCCTTTGCAACCTGGCCTCTTGGGCCTATCGGTGACTTTATTCTAGTTTTTCCAATCTTGCCAAACGGTCTTTAGCCCTTTTTCTTGTTCTGAATCTAGTATAGTATCAATGAATGGGTAGTAGTGGAATTAATCTTCTTGGGTTTGCAATGATGGAACCTTAAGAGAATTCCAAATTTCTTTTGAGTTAATGAATTTTTTATTTATGAACTAATGAAATTAATAATCATGTATGTATATAAATATATGTATACATGTGTATATATATGCATGCGTGTCTAGAGTATATGAGTGCATTTGAAGGGACGTTTGCTTTAACAAAAGATTCACACTGATGATCATGTAGGCATTGTATCCAAGGAAAGTCCTAACTTGATTGTACTGTTTCTTAGCTTTATCCAACAACTAAACCGAACATACATCTAGATCATGGTTTGGTTGTACCAAGGCATGCATGTCAACTTTTTTGCATTATAGTTCTAGTCCCATCTTCACAATAGTTATTGTAAAGCCTTGTCTTTCTTCAAGCAGTTAAGATATATCTCTATGCTCTCGGCCTAGAGTAACTTGGAGTCATTATTCTTCTCAATAAACCTCCCTAACGAGAGACGTGTATCAATATACACTTTTTTCTCTTTAAAAAATAGCTTGATTAGTTTCTCCCTCCAAAGTTTTAACCTTTCATTCTCCTAACTTTTTAACTAAGCTTATGCATTTCATCTCTTATTCCCTTAGCAGTGTTCTTGGAACTCCTAGATTTCTTAGCAAGCTTCATCCTCTTATTCTATGCAATCCAATAATGCACTTTTCTTTCATTTTTCAAATTTTTTACTTTTTGCTTCCATCTTTATTCATAAATAGGCCACTACCTCTTGGAACTAATGATTCTCATTACTTATTCTCTTTTATTCCTTGATAGCTTCCTCCTTAATCAAATTAATCTTGGATGGCATAACAAACTCTTGTTGGATAGATACTTGAGGGATGGACCTATTTGAGCTAGGTATGTTACAGCCCTAGACTCCCTCCTAAGCATCATACCTTGGAGTAGTCTTATTTGTGTATACATGTAACCTCGATTCATGCCTCTCTTTCCAAGGTAAAGTAGCTATCTGAAGCAACTTTCTATAATCTTCCTCTCAATATTATAGGTCCACACTAGCTAAATTTAAATTCATGGGGATAAATTGTTGCGACCTATATTATCTCCAAACCTATAATTGTTCATATCCTATAGTGCCTTATATTGCATAGTAAAGGCACTTAATGCATGTTACCACACCAATAAACAAAACATTTTAATGAAAACCAAGGAGTACTCTAGGTTATATCATCAAAAGCCAAGTTCTTAAGCATTTCAACCTATTTTTTCTTCGTTCTTGACTTGGGCCATTCCTTTTTAATGAATTCCTAAAAAGGGACAAAATAAGAGAAGTAGGGTTTGACTTTCTCTACTCTTTTGCCTGTAAAATAACTTTAGAATAGTATAGCACTTCTAAAGAATCTCCCTTGACCCATATTTCGGCATGCATTGACTATTTAAATCATTTAAACTAGAATTATTAAAGTCAGGTGCATGTTTCTCTGTAACTGGTTAAATAATCCACTACTGCTACCTCCAGATGCCCTAACATTCTCAGAAAAAAACCATCTGTATGTAGTATAGAACCTTATTTTGTCCAAGCTAATTTTTAGCAATCGGAGCATGGATGTGAGAAGGGGCAATGATCATCGACCAGCGAAAAGAATTTTGAGGGGGTCAAGAAGGCCTAGGGATCTCATCAAAGGTAAATGCAAAGGTATGGCATCAAATGACATAGTTTAAGGTATCTGGGACAAAATATATGAGAAAATTCATAATTTTACTTGAATGTATCGATACGATGTTTCAACATGCCAAAATTTTGAAATCTCTCCATTTATATCGATGCAACATGTAGATGTATCGATACATAAGCCTCTGTATCAATACAGGATCTCATGTATCGATGCTAGGCCATGCTAGGACCAAAACATGCATTCTATAAAGAAATGTATCGATATAGTGGTTCATAGTATCGGTAATCGATACAATGGTTCATAGTATCGATACAATGTTTATTGTATCGATACCATCAAGGTTTCTAGACCAAATGTATCGAGACATTATGTAATGTATCAATACATGCAAGCCATTTTCATGGTCCGGGCACTTTTAACTTGTCCACCATTGATCCAAAACTCAATTTTAACTCGTTTCTTTACATCAAGAAAGATTAAAACACATGTAAAATTATGAATTTAGACATTTAAATTAATCAAAACATTTTTTGTAACTCTAAATTAGATCAAAAGGGTTAATGTCATTTAATCACCTTTCTCTTTCCTTGTTGTTGGCCAGTCACCGTCAGCCACCCTATTTGCTGGAAAATCATTTTAGCATTTAATCCAGCCACCCTATGCCCATCATATTGGTAGCAAGCTACTCTTTACATGCACCTTATAGCCACTATGCTGACATCACCTTGTCCCCTTGAGAAATGGCCAAAAATATCTCCAATTTGGCTCCAAAAGGCTGGTATAAATGGACCACTTCTATCTCAGCAGAAGGGGGTTAAATTCTAGCTTGTTTCAACTTCTAAAAACATTCACACATCAAAAAACCAAATCCCGTAGCTCTTCACCCACTAGCAAAAAATAGCCCCAAAACATTCACTCTCAACCTCTACACATTCTAAAAATCACCCTCATCCATACCAGAACCAAAACCTTATTTTTTTTCTTTCTTTTTCTTGCTTATTTGCAACAAGGAAAAGAGGGAAATTCAAGCCATCTCTGTTGCTCCAACTATTTGGCTAAAGTTGAAGTTTTGTTGGTATAATTCCTACTCTATCACTTACATTTTCTTTTTTTTAGCACCTTCATCATTTTACTGAGCTTTCCATGTTTTCATCAACCTCTTAAGATTATCATGCATTATTATGGCTTTTGGTTGTGGTAGTTTAAGATTTGGATGCCTTAATCCCCTTTTATATGGAAAATGCCTCATTTCATCCTCATTAGTATGATATCTCTTGCTTATGCATTTTATGCCATGTCCATGCATCTTATTATCCTTAATACATGTAGAAGTCATTAGCCTAACACATTTCAAGCACATTTACACATTAACTTACATAAATCATTGCCATTTTTGGCATGCATAACATTTTCTTTTCATAATGCATAACACTTTCTTTAGTGGCAAAGTTAGCATCCCCATTAATGTTATGTGCCATCCCTTTGAATGTTTGTTGTCTCCTCTTTGTCTAAATGCACGTTTGATGGCTTTCAAAAATTGATTTTCAAAAAACCCTAAGCCAAGCATGTTAACCTCAACCAATAAGGATTAGCATGGACTTAGCATTTTCCTTAAAGCTAGGAAAATATCTTGGGAAAAATTAAGTTTTCCAGATCTAGAATCCTAGTTAAACAAGCTCAAATCTTCTGATTTTCCAATGAAAATGGCTTTACACTCATCCCTGAAATGTTTGTGGCTTTTTCTTGAGTCAAAACCTTGAGTGGTATGATCAACGGGTTGTTTCATCGTCCCAAACTGCTCCGGGGCTATGCAAATGAGCTTCTGATACTCATGCCACTCCTCCCTTCAGTCATAGATGTTCGAATGTCAATGGCTCAAGTTTGGACCCTCAGACATAAAAAAATAAGAGATATCCCCTACTTTGCTTTGTTCCCTGCTCGCAGCAGAACTGTTGCAAATTAAAAAATCACTATAACATCCTAAATGATTTTTCATGAATTTTTTTATTTTTTTATCAAAGCATGTCAAATTCTCTTCAAAAAGATGTCTTATTCACCCTCGGATCATTCTAGACGAGAGAGTTATGATTTTTCAAGTCTAAACTATCTAGAACCTCTAGAATCCAAACATGTATTTTCGTTAGGCCATTTAGGCCCACTAAATGATTTTTCTAAATTTTTTAAACATTTTTCCTAAAAGGTTCATGAAATTCCCTTTTCAGAAAGGTGTTGTTTGTAATTTTTCGATGCCAAATGAGTCCGAGGTGATTTGTCAAGATTGACATACCTTGTCCCTCATGTGCTCTGTTAACAGCACTATCAATCTGAACTTGAAAATTTATTCTCCCAAAAAATGACTTTTTGGGGTAATGGGAATATTCTTAAGATGACCCTCATCGAGCTTCTTTTCTAAGTGTGTCTTGTCTGCCTTCTAAATCCTTCAAACCAAATTTAGAATAAATTTAGGAAGTAAGATAGCATGATGCTGTCCCCTGTTTTTGATTTTGGTCAAAATTGAGTTATTTTGTTGAATTTCTCGAGAAATTCAAATGTCTCTATGTCAACCCAATTAGACTCGAGAATATGCTTTGACCTCCCATAGGCTTGTATCAAGGTACAAACATGTTTACATCTTTACCATCCTTATTCACAATAATTCTTTTCACCAAAAGTCATCAAAATGGTCACCCGTCTTCTAAATCACAAGGTTTTATCAACTAAATTTTTCAAACTTGACTTCATTACAAAGTGTCAGATATGCCACTTTCAAGGATACTCCAACCTCGACCTTCTCAGGGGATACTCTAACCTTATTTTTCAAAATTGTCAACCTTTAAAGAATCTTTCTTCATCAAAATTATTCATCGTCAATGGGGGTACTCCAACCCTACTTTTCAAAATCATCAACCTTTAAAGAATTTTTCTTCATCAAAATTATTCATCGTCCATGTGGATACTCCAACCCCATCTTTACGAGAGGATACTCCAACCTTTCTTTCAATTGCAATTAATTTTTTCTCATTCCTGGACTTCTATAAGTATGTCAAACAATTCTTGTTTAACAAGAAACCCAGATGCATCTCGAAAATTGCCAATTCGGTTATTCCCAGATAATTGATGCCAATTGCGAGATGAATTCCAATAGTGCATTCTTTTTCTTTATTATTTCATTGAATGATCCGTGTTATGTAACTTCATTTATTGTCTTACTAACATGATTTCTTTTTGATGATTATTTGCATTCATGTTTTCAAATTGTTTCAAATAAAATTAAAGGTAATGTTCCGTGTGGAGTATCTCTCCAGTGCGTAAAGTGGAACATTCCATTTTCAAAGTAAAATCTAGAGGTCATTTTTATCGAAAATCTCTATATTCCCCTTCTCTTTGGGGTGTATATAAGATTTAATTTTTTTCATTGAAACTTAGATTATTTCTATAAGATTCATGCATTAAAAGGGGTTATATCAAAATAATGACAAGTTAAGATCGAAAGAATCGAAATCAAGAAAGACATAGCTAGTATGGTACCAATTTTAGGCATCGCAAAAGGATTCGTACCTCATCGTGCTAACTAACTCTCAAACCCAAACGATGAATCTTTGCATTACGTAAACCACAGGATCGATGTTTTGAGTTTCGTAACTCAAAACATAAGTTTTAATAGGCATCCGATCATGTCTAGCCTGAAATGATTAGTGGTGACTCCAAACGTTGGCCATTTCATGATGGTCATCGAAACCAATAAGATAAGCAATTCATCTTATGGTCCCTTTCACTGTATCATAAGTCAAGAATCCGTACATTCTCATTCTTATCATATCTCAAAAAAAAAGTCTCAGTCAAGACATTTCCAAGTTAGGAAAATATTTTAAGTCATGCGCACCCATAGATCTGCGAGGATCCACGCCAGTGTACGTTACGACATGTAGCAAAACCAAATACATCCAAAGCCTTCTTAGTGTGAGATCGCACTTGGATATATTCCCCTAGAAATGCCATGAAATGACAATGGTATTCCATTTTAAATTCTATGGAACATGTATTACTTTGGCCATAACATTAGATGAAAATAGATATAAGTCAAATTCCTTTTTTAAACCAAGCATTCGAAAAAAAAATGCACCACGAAGGAAAAACAAAATGAGTTAGTGTCCTTAAGAGATATTAAATTCAAATAAAATTGCAAAACATTGAAAATAAAAAATTATTCAAATGAAGTATCAAAATTAACCAAATAAATAAATTTCAAAGTAATGGAAATCACAAATTATTCAAATAAAGTATTATAATTATCCAAATAAATAAAAGTATTAAAATGATGTGGAAGACAAAGAGATAGCTTTATCCCTTAATGTGTCCCTAATTTTGGTGACACCTGAATCAGGTATGGTTTTGACTGAACGGTTAGTATGGTTCACCATATGAGGTTTAGGTTAGACATCTAATTAGGTTCTCCAGTTCTCTGAGCCCAGAAAGGACTAAAGAGGTACTTTATCCTTATTCATTGCAAATTTATGTCAGAATAAGTTTAATTTGAGTAGGCATATCTTCCATGCTTGCAACGATGCTAACATCTCAAGGAAGTGTAAGAATCTATAGCCCATCTACTTCTTACTAGCCTAAATAGAGTCTAACACCTCGAAAGTTAGATCTACTTCACTTTCCTTTAAAATATTGTGTATCTATGCCCCCTCTGTATTTGATGAAGGAGAAATTACAGCACAAATGCATGTGTGCGAAGGGACAAACATTCCTTGTTATGATGCAACATTTAAATAAAAACTACTATCCTAGTCCCCAGAAGACAAAAAAAACAAAAAGATTAGTGCAAAATAAATATTAATATAATAAAAAGAAAAAATTTCCTTAAAAAGGGAATTAAAAAAATACTAGTTGAAACCTAATTAATTAAAATTTAGTTAACATGTAATTAGTTTTAAGCTTGACTCTCTAACAAGGTCTCCCCAGTGGAGTTGCCAAGTTGTTACAACTTGGTCTAAATACGAATCCTGGCTGAGCCCAATTTAAAAGGCCTTTGTTCCTATATCACTATTTTTATAATCTCTTATTTCTGTAGGCTATATCATCATTAATATTTTTTCATCTTTGGGGACTAGTCCTTGGACTTAACCCTAAATAGTTATTATAAAATGATCAATTATTTGGAGTCACCACCAATTTGTTTGGGCTAGCTAAGATTAATCACATACTAGAGTCTGTATTTTGAGGGTTGTGAAACCCTAGAATACCAACTCGAAGGTCGATGAACATACCAAAGATCATACAAAAGGGTCTGGGAGTTGGTTATAATCACAAGCAAGGACCAACCCTCTTATAAGGCCCAAAAATCAATGCTCATTAATTGCATGTTAACTTGAATGTTTACTTTTATCTAGTTTAAATATATATAGCATTTAATTGTAACTCCTAAAATAATATTTTATGAAACTAATTTATTTTCTGTGTTAGAAAAATTAGGCTTTTGAAATTTTGAAAATCAAAATATCTTAGGTACCTCATTGGAAGACCAATGGAATACAAAAGTTTTTTTTTTTTTACATTTTCTTTTGTACCCCACTGGAAAACCAAAGGAACACAAAAGGTTTTAAAAATCAAAATATCCTTCACATCTTGCTAAAAGGCTAGAAAAATACAGAAAGGCTTTATTTTTCTAAAATTTATATAAATCTCAATTTTCACATTAAAAAGGATATCTAGTTAGTAAAATAATCCTCAAATGAAAAACATATTATGGGAGAAATTTCACATATTACTTTAACTCAGAGATGTTGTCTTAATTTTTCAAAAATTTTAGTTTATGTTAAAATTACCGTAAAACTCAATTTAGACAAAAAGTAGTAAACTCCACTCTAAGGATCCGCATTTGGTTGAAGGCACCAACATGTCCCCTAAACTGCACTTTCATCATGAGAACATCTCAGTTACTTTAAAGGACTCAATTTTGTGATAAATTACTAAAATGCCTCTAAAGTATACCTTCGACAAGAATATATCTTGATACCGTAAAAGACACGATATCATTATAAAAATTATGAACCTATCCTAAATGTGTACCTTTGGCATGAAATCATCTTGGCAACTATCTAAGACTCAACTTTAAGAAAATTTACTAAAATGCCTCTAAGGTATACCTTTGACATGAAAGCATCTAGATACCCTAAAAGACACGAAAAAGATTATCAAAACATAAACCTATCCTAAATGTACACTTTTGGCATAAAGGCATCGCAGTGACTACTAGGACTCGATTCTAGGAAAAATTACCAAAACGCTTCTAGGGACTATATTTGTCATGAAAGCATCCAGCCATCTTAAAAGACTTAGTAAATATAGGAAATGATGATTTTGACTCTGTGGGTAATATGTCTATCAAAAGTGAAATAAAATGCAAATCTTGCAATTAAGCCCATAAAATTTTATAAAATTACATTTCATATCCCATCGAAGGATGAAAGGATATAAAAGGTTTTAGTATTTTCTACACTTCCTGAAAGACCAGAGGAATAATAAAAATACTCTAAAAGTACCAAAATGCCTTAACTGATGAATTTAATGTGAGAAATGAATCTTTTAACCCTTAAATAGGATACTTTGCTAAATGGACACTAAACTTTTCTAAATTTCTGTGATGATCCTTAAATTATACAAAACATGAAATCAAGCATCAAATATAAAAAAATCATCAACAAAAAAATCATGCTAAAGTTCACAAGGAAGATTTTGCCAAACATGGTAAGCACAAAAATAACCTTTTATTATTTCATGCAAACAAGTCCTTATGTTTTTTACATTTGCATATTGGTCTCTACATGTTATATATTTATAAATTAACATCAAAAACATCAAAAACATCAAAAAATCAACCAATCCCTTTTTTTTAGGCTCGACCAGCGAAGATTTACCCATCCATAGCCATGAAAGTTTTTGGAAAAATTTTTTTAGGTCCCTATACAAAATAACATAAATTAAGATAAAAAATAACAAGCAACACTAAGATTAAGGCCTCCATGTCTTTCAACCATCATGGAAAACAACAAAAACTAATTGTTCCTCAACACAAAA
This sequence comes from Adansonia gregorii, assembly GCA_038382025.1. Classification (NCBI taxonomy): domain Eukaryota; kingdom Viridiplantae; phylum Streptophyta; class Magnoliopsida; order Malvales; family Malvaceae; genus Adansonia; species Adansonia gregorii. The sequence goes on along the minus strand of JBBYHO010527899.1, from coordinate 2,373 downwards.
ATCATTTATCTAGGTTTTACCAAACTTAAATCAACATTATCATGTAAGAAATCATGAAAAATAAACCTATAAAGATGTTTTAAAATTGTACTAACAAGAAAATACTAAGAAAAATAGTATTAACATGATTATATACATATAACAAAACCAAAATCATTTCAACTACAATATCAACACGTCAGCAACATAAATATGTGAGAAAAACAAGTTATTATTAAAAAAAATCAAGCATAACTACTAAAATAAAAGAAAATGGACTATAGCCATCATGCTTAACCTTTCAACATGAATCAAGATTCATGAGCTTAACATGATATTGGCTCATCAAAAAGAAGAAAAATGAAACTTTAAGATTTTAGAAAAATTTTCACCTTAAGAGCTTTGAAACTTGGAAATTTTTCAATTTTTGTAGTGTTTTTTTACCAAAAGCAAAATCCCCTTTCTTGAAGCTTTCTCCCCTTATTTATTAAGGAAAAAATCAGCCAACACTTGGCTGAAATCAGCTTGGTCGAATAGGTAAGCATATTTTCTTCTTTTATTTTATTTTTTTAATTTTTGATATGATTTTTAATTAATGAGTTTATAGGAAATTGTAATTAGCTTTAAATATATACCATATGTATGTCAAAATCTATTTAATAATGATCAAGATAAGATCATCTAATTGGATTATTAAAACCAAACTCGTAAAAAATTTTATAAAAAAAATCCTTATAGAAGGAAATTAATTTCAAAACTACTAAAATAAATTGAAATTTCCAAAACTAAATTAATATGCATTTAAAGAATTTTAAAGACCATAAACTCAAAAAAATCAAACTTATAAAATTTGCAGAGCAAAAAATTTCATAACTTGGATACAAGAAAAACACATAAAATGGATTGTGGTTTTTCAAAAATAATTTTATTATAATTTAGTGGGAATATTTAAAGAATTTTACGGTTTAAAACTTATGAAAATTCTTCTAAAAATTTTATAGATAAGGAAAAGCTCGTATTTTGAAACCAAGAAAATTCTAACAAATGTGTTCAGACTTATAAAAAAGGAATTAAATTTCATCCATTATTTACAATTTTAATTTATAAAATAATAAAAGATGAAAACTTGAAATTGAAAATAATTGTCTTAAAAAATTTTTACAAGTATGATACTCTTGGTACTGTAAAAAATTCAAATTTAAGAATCAAAATTGAAAACTTATTATCTCATGGTGAAAAATGCCAATACAAACTTTTCCTTGAATATTTTTTATTTTTCAAACTGAGTATTGGGAAAAATATACGACGGTCAAATTCCTATTTTTATGAAAATTCTCAAAAAATTTCTAAAAAAGAAAAATTTGACCATGATCTCATCTATAAAAATGAGTTTCCAAAATTTTGAAAGAATAAATTTAAAAACTAATTTATACCTTTATATTCATCTTTTTATCTAAAATCAGCTTTCAAAATTGCACTTTTTTTATCACTTGCCAATATGAGCATTTAGGAATAACTAGATTAGTCCCGAAAAAGCAAAGTCCCTTGGTATAAGTCAACCTCTATCAGATGATAACTATGTTCTTGGTCTCAAATATTTGGGACTACTGAAAAAAAGGCATGAATAAAATTAGGTATCTATAATCATGAAACTTAAAAGGAGCAATCTTATGACCTGTGCAATCCAAAGACCCATAAAATTGAGTTTAGGAATTAGTTACACTACAAGTAAGGATTTATCCCTTCCATGATGCTTAAAAATTGTTACCAACTAGTCATATGTATCTAAACTACGTTTTTCCTTAATATTAATTATTCAAATGTTCAACAAAATCCCCTTTTATTTATGAAAACAAACATTTATCAATCAAAAAAATATATATATTACAAGACTCAATCGGGTACCCATCAGAGCAACTGAAAGTTGGTTTAGGGCTAACTCAAATCCGTAGCATGATTTAGAGCAAAAGGTTTAAAAGCAAGGAAGACTTTATAAAAATACTTAAAAATACTTCTAAATTAGGTGTCCAATCAAAATTAATGCAAAAATTGGACTCTATTTAATGCGAACCTTAGGATGAAAACACAAACTAAAACCTGATTGAATGGAATTAGAACCCTAGGGTTGTCTTCAAAGCCAAGCAAAGAGAACTTGACCCTAATCAAACCTGCTGATTAGAACCAAACTTATAACAATTTTGATTGCCACGAGTTACCCTGATAAGATCAAATGGAGTTCTTGTTTAAAGAACAAAAAAGAAGTTCTTACAAAGTGAAGAAACTCTCAAGTATTTTTTTATATTCAAATCTCCTAAAGTACATGAATAAGACTCCCTTATATAGGCCACAAATCTGTAGAGCCCTAACTGAACAAGGAAATCCTAATCTGATTAG
>JBBYHO010527888.1:2994-17054 GCA_038382025.1 Adansonia gregorii | reverse complement strand
TTGAACTAGTTGGGTTGGAATTTAATTTTTCCTTAACCAATCTAGTTACATTTTAACTATATATTAAATTAATATTATCCTAAATTATCATGAAACCTACCTTTAGCCCATGATAGGCTTTTTGATTAAGGTTAGATTATTATTATTATTATATGAAGACAAATTATTTAATTAAAGCCTAGAAAAAACTACAAAATAAATTAACAGAAATAATAAATAAAAGAATAAAAGAATATTATGGAATTTGCCAGAACCCATTCGGCCAAGTGGTTTCTTACACCTTTGGCCGAATTCCATCCCCTATAAATAGGAGATGGTTTGTTTATTTTAGGGATTTTAGCTTTTTCATAACAAAAAAATGAAATTTTCTATGTTTTTAAACTGTTTAAGGTAATTACTGTCGTAAAAATTTAAAGGTTTGTTCATAGTATAGTTTATTCTTCCTTTTAATGAGTTAAAATCATGCTTGTGCTTATGGATTTTACTCCATGTTGAAAGGCCAAATATGATGGCTATGAACAAAGTTTCTTGATTTTGTTGCTTTATTTATTTTTTATTAGTAATTCGGTGATTTTTATCAAGATTATATGTGTTTGTTGATAGTAATAATGTTATTTTCATGTATATATTTTTTGCTATTTTTTAAAATATTTTCATGTTGATTTATATTGATATATTCATTATTTATCATGATTTTATGTATATTTAAGCTTGGTAAAAATTATGACACATTTTTATTGATAGATTGAAAATTTGTGATGAAAAAAGTTATTTTTTGGTGAAATGCATGCTAGCGGAAAATGATTAAGGCCTTTGATAATGTTTTATGTTTGATTCCATGATATTTTGGATTATTTTGTAATATTTGAAATTTGTAAAGGCTTAAAAATTTTTTCCCAAATTTTTGAAGGCTTGGAAGGGTACTTCCATGCTTGGCCGAGTATAACTTGGATGATGTTATGATGCTTTGATTTTTTAGGTTACTTTATAATGGAAAACATGGGGACTAAATTGCAAAAATTGAAAAAATTTTCAATGGCCATCCAAGCTTGGCCGAACACATCTAGGGACATTTGAAGGCATTTTTCATGCATTTAAACATATTTGAAAGTGATTCTTGCCGTTTTAACCTTTTAGAGACCTTTTCGCAAAACATTTAGGGATCTACTCACAAAAAATGAAAAATTTTATTTCAAGGCCAAAGATACTTGGCCCAATATTTCTAATGACTTTTGATGGATTTTCATGTTAATTTTCATGTGTTAGATATTTGTTTGTGATTTTATGACATACGGGGACTAAATTACAAAAATGAAAATATAATTTCAAGGCATAACATGCTTGGCCGAATGCTTTCTAAACATGTTTAAACAGTAATTATATATTTTTAGCCTTTGAAGGCTTGGAAGGTACTTCCATGGTTGGCCAAGTATAACTTGGATGATGTTATAATGCTTTGATTTTTTAGGTTGCTTTATAATGGAAAACATAGGGACTAAATTGCTAAAATTAAAAAAAAAAAATTCCATGGCCATCCAAGCTTGGCCGAACCCATCTAGGGACATTTAAAGGCATTTTTCATGCATTTAAACATATTTGAATGTGATTCTTGCATTTTTAACCTTTTAGAGACCTTTTCGCAAATGATTAGGGATCTACTTGCAAAAAATGAAAAATTTTATTTCAAGGCCAAAGATACTTGGCCCAATATTTCTACTTACTTTTGATGGATTTTCATGTTAATTTTCATGTGTTAGATATTTGTTTGTGATTTTATGACATACGGGGACTAAATTACAAAAATGAAAATATAATTTCAAGGCATAACATGCTTGGCCGAATGCTTTCTAAACATGTTTAAACACTAATTATATATTTTTAGCCTTTTAAGGACTTTTTTGTAATTTTAAAAAGTTTAGGGACATTTTTGCAAAATTTGACAAAAATTGTTTTAAGGTTAGAGGTTTTTGGCTGAATGCTTTTGATGATATTTTGTATGTTTCCAATATTGATTTGAATGTGTTTAATATTTGACTTTGTATTTTATTTCATATAGGGACTTGTAGGGTTAAAAAAGTTATTTCACACATCAAATTACCTGTTTAGGGTATTTTGTTCATTTTAAAATATTTTTAGCATTTTTATCCATTTAAGGGTTAAAATATAATTTTGGGAAATTTAGGGGACTATTAGCAATTTTGCATTTTAAGTAATGTTTAATATCTAAGTTACTCATTAGGGTAAAATTACCATTTCATATCATTATTAAGTCTTTTAGGGTTACTAAGACACTTATATATCGAAGATACACCTTAAAGGTATATTAGGAATTTACACTAGAACTAAGTCATTTATGACCACCAAGATACTTATATGTCAAAGGTGCATAATAGGGATAGGTTATCTTTCTCTAAAGGTACCGAGTCCTTGAGGGTTACAGGAACACTTTTATGTTGAAGGTGAACCTTAAGGGTATTTTAATAATGCACATTAGAACCAAGTCCTATGTGACCACTGGAAAAATTATATGTTGAAGGTGCATAGTAAGAATAGGTTTGACATTTCATGATAATATTGAGTCTTTTAGGATTACGAGGATACTTTCATATCGAAGGCATACCCTAGGACGTTTTAGTAATTTTGTATTAAAACTTAGTTCTTTAGAGTTACTAGGATAATTTCATATATAAGGTACTTTGAGGGACATTTTGGTCTTATCAACCATGCTCAAGTCTTTTAAGTCTCGTTTGGTCCATGTAGTTGAAACCAAGTCTTAGGACATATATTACTATTTTAATAAAACTAGAATTTTTTGAAAATTAAGGCAATGTCTCCAATGTTAAATATTACATAAAATCTCCCAGAATACGGAAGGGGTTTCATGGATTATTTTATAACAAGATATAATTTTCAAAATGAAAATTAGGATTTTTCAAATTTCAAAAATATAATTCATATTCCTCGAATTCTCCGGTAAAGTGCAGAAGATATTTTGATATTTCTAAACCTTACTATTCCTTTGGCTTTCCAGTGAGGGATGAAAGGGAATGATAAAAATGTTCTTGTTCTTTTAGTTATTCAATAGGGTGGGAAAGTTTTTCTTGTAATATTTTAAAAAAAATAAAAAACCTGATTTTCTATAACAGAATAATAAATTTGGGTATCTGGAAATTTTAATATATGGGAATCATAATTAAATTTCGGGTATGGAAACCAAATAAAAATCAAAATTCAACTTAACAGGCAATTAACAAGGTATTGATTACTAGATGTAATGAAAGAGATCGATCCTTACTCCTGATTGTAATTGACTCCTAGACGTAATGATAGAGATCGATCCTTACTCCTGATTATAGTTGACTCCTAGACCTTTTCATATGATCTCTGGTATGAGTATATACCTCAAAGTTTGTTTTTAAGGGTTTTGTAACCCTTAAAATATGAACTCCGATAGGTGACCAATCTCACCTAGCCAAAATAGATTAATAGAGACTCTAAAATAAATGTTCATTTCGTAACAACTATTTAGGATTAAGCCGAGTAAATGATTCATTTCAACTACCTAATCCACAAACACAAAAATTGAAATAAGAAAACTAATAATTATACATGGCCCTTAAAAAATAGAAAATAATGATATAGTTATATATACAAGAACAAGACTACAGTTGTCTTTCAAGTTAGGCTAGTCAGGATTTGAATCTGGGCCATGTTGCAACAATATAAAACTCACTGAACGAGTAAAAAATTGATAAAAAATCACTTAAAATGTGAAAAAGTTCTAAAAGCCATTTTTAAGCTTCTTTTTAAAATTTTTATGTAATATATCATGAAATTTGAACCCTTAATCATTTATATCTGTATTAAAGATCATACCACTTAATCAAATACATATTATTAAATAATTATTATATTTAATACTTATTTACTATTAAAATTGCATATTTAATATTTAGATTCTTAATTTTAAAATAATTAGCACCGGTAACTAAAGGTCTTATCAGTTTGACGTCTGATCTAGTTTGTTAAACATTGGTTAGATGAAATATCAACAATCATCTGTTAGTAAAAGAATGCCCTTTTAAAAAGTGGGAAATGAACATTTTATTGAAAAATATTCCTATATTGTCCCATGGTATATGAAAATTTATTGATATAAAAATCTCATTTTACCCTCAAATGATTTAAAATAAATTTGTGTAATTTAATTGAGAGAATTATCTTTAAATAATGAAATTAGAATGATTTTTTGTAAAAATCAAAAATAATATATAAGTAATCGATAACATTTTATTTTGTCTAGTTTTCATGCAAACATCAAAATTATATTTTATAATAAATTTATGATTAATTTTAAGATTTTTTTAAGACATAATTTTTGTTGTTCATTGATCATACTTTCTTCAAAATGGTTGGTAACAATTTTTTTATTTTCTTTTTTATTTTTAAATTTTTATGAGAGCGCTATTGTAAATTCCTAAATTTTTTTAAAGAGAAAATTGCTTTTTGAATTTTTTTTACCTTTTTTTTCTTTCTTTTTTCTAAGTTGCTCAATGATAGTGGGATTCCATCATGATAAGGCTCTTACTATATAGTTCCTAAAGTACCTCTTTCCTCTAAAGTTTCCAGTAACACATGTTAATTTACAAATCTCTCAAAAAAATTTTAATATATAGAGTGTAGATAAGAAAATATGACTATGTAATTCTTGTTTCCAATGATCTTTTGGCCGAGTGACAAGAGACAAGTAATAACATGCGATTTTAGGTTTAAATCCTAGCATCTCTGCCTTACCCTAAATTATTAAAAAACTTACATAAAAAGCTAAAACATAAGTGGTGCTTTTATTGTGCATATATTTAAAAAAAAATTCTAAGATAGTCAAGTTCAAATATAATATAAACTAGAAACATTTACTCTCATTATGTGGTAGAAAAAAAGAAAAAAAGTTAAATATAATAGTTTATGATAAATGGAGTAGTTTAGTAAAGAGCAAAGAATGGTTTTTTAGATATATTAGTTGTTTTTTAAATATAAAAGTACATAACTAGCCCAATATTATAACTTTAATTAAATTTTTTAAATAACTTTGCTGAGTTGGTGTCATTTGTGACACCAAACTTAACCATCCTTTTATAATTATTAGTATACATTAAGCAAATTCATTAGTGGAGTTTATGTCACTTAACTAGTTACACCAAACTCAACTAGCCTTTTATAATTTTAGTTTCTATTACACATGCAATTATGTGAGAAACTCTCTTCATCATTTAAAAAAAAGGAAGTTAAAATTAATACATTAAATATGATATATATATATATATACTATTATAACATATATATACTATTATAACAATCACAATAGTATATCATGATATAGAGAAGTTAAAAAATTGTTTGGACTAATTTATATAGTTATTTATGGTTTGGCTCATGTCGCTTGAGTTGCAAAAAAATTAACTTTTTAATAAATGCAATAGTGAGTTAGAACTAACATGAAACTCATTTACTCACATTATATAAATAGATAGATAATATGATTTTGAATTAGCAATTTTTAAGCACAAAACACTTATGTGGGTTTGGTTGGGATCATATTTCATTACTAGAGGTAATGTAGGATTCCTTCATGATATTATCATATTTGTTTCAAAAATATTCCTGAGTCTTAGTATTGTGTTATTATCTATAATACTAAAATTCGATACTATAAGGGGTAATGTCATACCTATCTTTTTTTAAGGTTATATAACATTTTGCCTGGAATGTAAAAATTGTACCACTCTTACACTTAGTTTTTTATTTAGGATTACTTTGCCCTTAAACTTGAATCAAATTACAACTTATACCTTTATCTATTTATCTTTATTTTGAACTTACACTACACTATTAGTTGCTTTTTGTTTTTGCTGGGAAAGGACTTCATTGTCTTACTCCCACCTCTCAAATCTCTTTTTCCTTATTTATGGATTTTTTTTGTATTTTTACACCTTAATATGTTTGTTTTTGAGTGTTTTGACCAATAGGGCTTTGATTTTGGATTTAGGGTTTAATTTTAGGATTTTTGGGCTTTGACTTTAGGCATTCAAGGTTATGATTTCTTAGGTTTTGGGCATTTATTTTGGAGTTTAAAGTATTGATTTTGGGTTACTTTAACAATTTGCTTTTATGGTTAGTGTTCTGAAATTAGGGATAATTTTAAGGATTAAGCCATTCATATTTAGGTATTGATTTCATAATAAAAAATTGCAACTATTATCCTCAACTATTTTCATAATCTAAGCATATCCTTTTTTCTTTCAAATGTATTGTTGGGTATCAAATTACCAATTTCATATATGTTTTGTGATGTAGATCTACCTAAAGATTTAGCTCTATCAATCTATTGTGTGAAGTCTACTAAGCTTCTTTATTACAAAATTTATTGTGGTTTCCTCATATCTAAAGTTAATATTTATTTCCAATTCATCAAGGTTATTTGCATGAGAAGATCAAATTCCATGGAATCTGGTATATGCTTAGCAATAAAATATAGTGTAATATGTTTAATATTTATCTAGTTTTAGTTTTATGGTTTATTTGATGATTCATATCATTAGAAATTGGGTTCTTGTTTGATGTCTAGATTGAATCTTACTATTGCTTTATGATTTTAAGAATTAACCTATTATGAAGAGTAAAATTGCTAACAATTACAGATGATACAAAAATATGAATTGTGTTATAAATGTTTCGTAGGTCTTGTGGGAGTACATTGACTTCAAATGATCTTTATGGGATTTTAGGCGTGGTCTAGATGAAAAAGAAATGTTTCTCCTATAGAGTTTGGGAAAATCATAGAATGAATTGCTCATCCAGCTAATCTTTAATAGCTAGTGTGAAGTGACCATAAACTTGGATTCGCCATTAATCGTTTGGGGTAGGCATGATAGGAAACCTATCAAAATTGATACCTTGAGTTATGAAACTCAAAGGTTTCATTTCAAGGTCTACGTGTACCAAAATTTAGTAATTAATTTTGGGAGTCCGTTACATGTGGGAAAGGATTAAGACCCCTATGACACCCTAAATTAGTACCATCTAGTAATAGATTATCTAAGTTTTCTCAGTTTTAATTTGTCATTATTTTGGTATAGTCCTTTTTTATTTATATAAAATTTTTTAAAATTATAAGCAAGATTTTTCATAAATTTTTTAAGTTCTCCATATCCTCGATTGGTGAAGAAAACAAGAAATAGAGCTTTTGCTAAAACAACCTTCGGGCTTGATTTTAGAAAAATGTGTCTTCAATTAAGCACTTGAGAGCCCTAATGTGAGACATTACATTAATATTTTTGAGAATATTTAATTTATAAATATAAATTCATCTTCATCACTAGCAAAGGAATTAGTAAGACGTATAGAAAATTATAAAAAATATTGCATAAAATAGAGCAAACAAGGCATAAAGAAAGAAGATCAGTCAAGATGTGCCTTGTAGTTGTCATCTGTTATCTAGAAATGATTTAATTGAAAATAGAAGACACCCTTGGACTCATAAGATAACAAGGCATGCAAATTAAAGTTTGATTTTGAAAGATCTGGGAAAATGCGATGAGAGAAAATCATAATTTTTAATGAAATTTTGGTAATTTTTGGAAAATGAGGTTTTGAAAAACAAGGGATGGCCTTGCATTGTCCAAATTTTTGATTTCATTCTAGGTGCATCCAAAGGTTTTAAGGGGAAAATGAGATACCATTGGAAAGATAACTTGGTGAGGTTTAATATAAAAATTTTATGAAAATCTTAGAAAATCAAGTTCTAGGATAAAATAATTTTTGAATTCAAACTCAATTTAACACTAACAGTAGATGCAAGGAAACATGTATAGAAAACTTTAAAAAATTGCCTCAGGCCTGCTCGGACTTAGAAAGTCTAAAATAATACTTTTTCAATATGGGAAGTTCCTATAGTTTTTGGGGAAAATATTAAAAATTCACAAAAAATCATTTTTAAGGTAAAAAATAGCTTATAAAGAAGTTTGATCGCAAGTCTTAGGGTTCTAAATAGTGCATGATTGAAAAATCATAACTCCCTCATCCAAGCTCATCATGGAGCAGATTAGAGCTTATTGAAAAGCTATTCAATTATATTTAAGGAAAAAAATTTGAAAAAATCAAAAAAGTTATTTGTTTCAAAAAAGCAATTTTTCAAGTGGGATTAAGCTATTGCCAGTAACAAAGATAGAGGACTTTTGGTTTTTCAATTTCACTAGACTCAAATTAAGCTTTAGACATGCAAATGTTAGATCTTAAGGATCCATGGTAGTGGATTCACACGTCCATTCTCAATCACCATGCTAATAGCATATCAAAGCAACCCCTTAACCATGTCAATTCACATGACCAAAATAAAGCACCCGTAAAGGCATTTTATAAAATAAGTTATAAACTATTTTTTATTAGCTTTAAAAAGAAAAAATTATATATAGCCTTGTTTAGCCATGAATTCAGGCATTAAGAGGTTGATTTACTTAATCTTGATGGTACTAAGTGACTAAAACCATAAGCCATGATTTGTCCATTAATTTAGACTAAACATAACTCGCCTTGGGACATCTTTTATAAAATCAGATTTAGCACATAAGGCACATTTATCAAATATCTTATGAACTAAAATGCATAGACATGGCATAAAAAAGACATACATTTTATCAAACATATTATAAACTACAACAAGCTATACATTTTATCAATGACATATAATAATACACCATACAAACATATATAAGGCATGATACATATCATTAGGATCTCAAGTTTGTTTACCATAACAAAAGGCATTTTATGTGAAATAATGCATAACAAAAGGCACCAAAATCATGAAGACAAAATAGCTATCAGCATTAATCACAAGAAAAAATTACCTCTCTAGGCTTTTTAAAATCGATTTCCTTCAACTTTCTTTTTCCCTCTACTTTTTACTATCATCTTTCTTACTTTTTATTGCTTATGTCATTTTCTCTAAGATGAAATGCCATATGGTGTATGTTTCTCTCTCAAGAAGCAATGAATACCTTATTTTTGTGCCTACAATATATTATTAATCCTATTTGCATTTCTTTCCCTTTTTTCTATTTTAGTTGCTTTAGCCGATTATGGTTGTGTTCTCTTATAGTCAAAATGCAAAAATCAAAATAAGTTTTGAATACCTCATAGGTTAACCAATCAAGATCTAATGGGAAGGGCATTTTTTATTTTTGATTTCATGAGTCATTAAGGCTATCATGAATGTAAGATTTGTTTACACATTCTAATTGGCCAAGCCTTGATGGTTGTTGTATTTTTTTCGATCAACCTATCTTAAGATCCACTTATTTAAAAAATACAAATTTTTATGGGCACTAATGCCCTCGCTCAAGTCCAATTTTGGCATGAAATTGTAAATACTACCATCCTTGGCTTAAGTAGGCCTTTAAAAATTAAGTTGTAAAAATTAAACCAATGCTTTTAAATAAAATGCGGCCTAAATAAATAAATTAAATAAGAACATTTACCATATTTTATCTATTATATTTTTATAAGGTCTAACATCAAATTATATAATTTATGACCTTACCTTAGCTCTAGATGATAAATATTGGAACCATGCTTGGACATACAACCTTAATGATGCCTCAAAATGCTTGTATAAAGGTCTAAACAAAATTAGGGGTCTACAAATTACATTTTATTAGTGCCTTGTGCAAACATGAAGATGATATAAAATTTCAACTGCATTCTACAAGTAAATATGCCCTAGAGCCAATTAAATTGGACTTGGGGGCATAAATCAATCATGCAAACCTAGTACTACATTGCAGTGATACAAGGTTTCCCTTCATTTTAGTGGCATAACTAACAATCATGGAACCACTAATTTAATAAAGCCTATGGAACATATAAGGCCTTGTAAAGCAACTATAAATAGTTATGATTATGGGATCCTTATGCATCAAAGCCATGTTTCTAAAACCATTCATATTCATAATATCCAGGATAGGAAACTAGCAATACTCAAAGACTAGCATGTCTTATATCTTTTTACTTATGAAGTAAGCAATCAAGCTTATAGATTGAATTATAAGGGATACTTGGGATGGCATATGGGTTAATGAAAAGTTTTGATGAGACCATACATGACTCCATAACATTTTAGGTGGCCATGATGGGTTGCTAGAACCTATTCGTGATCTATTTTTATAAACAGTAAGTAGTATGTAAAAACATAGATTGTCATTGATGTTTATTGCAATTGTATTGGAAACCTAATGGGTCACAACAAGTTCATTAAACATGGCCTAGCTAAGAACAATAGGAGCAAAAAAAATCAAGAGTTAAATGTTGTCAAGATTATTTGAAAAGTGATAGCAGTGGGAGAAAGTAAGTCAATTTCTTAATAAACCCATTCATTCAAGTCAATTATTTCTCTTGTATGAGATTGAATGTCAAATCTACTTTTAACCTTTGTCTTGAAGATAGCCCACCAATCTTGATGTTTTGTTTTAGTGGAAGGGTAAGAACTATAATAAACTCGATGACATTGATGGGCTAACGAAAAGGTTCATTATAAGGAAGTCACTGATACAAGAGTTAACTTTATCTGATCATTGTTAAAACTAATATGTCATAGAAGTTATAATTAAATTGTTATTCACTTATTACAATTTTTAAAATATATATAAGTTAAACTTTTTACATATTAACTTACATAATCATTAAACCATTGTCTAAATCTTGATGCTTGAACTTTCTCCAATTCTCTATCAATAATGTTTGCTGCATCTAATTTCACCATTTCATTAAACATCTAAGTTTTTTGTTTGGATAAGGAAAAAATTAATACCTTAACCAATGTTACATATAACATACATAACACATATAATAATTATACTAGATAAAAGTTATATGAAATTAAAAAAATAGTATACAACATATGGTAAACCTTCTTCGCAATTCAATAATACATGTAATTTTGTTGCATTGTACTCATCATGATCTAGATAACAAGAATAACTTTTTTTTTTTGTTCAAGAGATTTTCTTGACTGTGAAAAAAATAGAAAGTCATCCCATTGGATTGACATATCCTCCATCATCATTTTGTGGCACCTAGGAAATATTGTTTCCAAACTTAGGTCAAAATAAAAGGCACAGAATGTTTAAATTTACTCCATAATATATGCTTTAATTATAGAGACCTCCATAGATAGAAGATTTTCTATTTTTCTTAGATGATGTAAGAACTTAACAAAATTAGTAATAATAAACAATTTTACTATTTTAGGAATTAGATGAAAATATGTAATATATTGGCCTGTGCACTTAATCACATACCTTTCAAAAGGATACATATGTTGATAATAGATAGGTGCATCTATTTTTGCCATGTACGATCAGTGAGTAACTAGATGCTCTATTGAATCAAAAAAATATGGGAGAAAAGATTTTTCCAACTTGGTTTTGACAATATTTACATCCTACATCTCCATTGGCTCCACATGAATTCTGTAGAGCATAAATCTCTAATGTAATTATGTAGCTATATAATTGCATATCATGCTATGTTTGGAACCAAATCATGAAATGTTATTAGAAGCAATCACTGTATAAAAATATGACAGTCATGACCTTTCATGCCATGAAATCTTCTACTAGCCATGTTTGCACAATGCCTAATATTGGAGGCAAATCAATCTAGAAGTCATCATTACCTAACCTCGCACAAACTTTCTTTTGATTCTCCCCACTTAATGTGTAAGTAGCTTTAGTCTTGTATGTCTTTCCATTCCTTTCAATCAAATCTAAATTAGATTCTCTATAAAGCAATGCCAAATCAATCCTAGCCTTTACATTATATTTTATTGTCCCATTCACATCCATCATTGTATTGAAAACATTATCAAACATATTTTTTTGGGCATGCATGACATTGAGATTATGACAAATAAGATTGGTATTCTAGTGTGATAACTCCTAAAATATATATTTTTTTATCCAGTTATGCCATTCTCTGAAGCCTTGCTGCATTTATCTCCAATTGCAATGTTTGAGAAATTGTCAATCTTTTCTACAAAACACTTAGTAGGAGGGTCATAGTCAACTTTTCACAAAAATCTATCTATTCTTCTTCTAAAAGGATTATATAAAGGTAAGAATTTATGATAACCAAACCAATATCTTTTCTTCGATAATATAGTCAAAAAGACCTAAGTTGTTCCATATAATCTAGACAAGCCAATCTTTCATACATATTCAATCCCGATAACATTCTATAAGCAGGGAAGTCATTAATCATCCATAATAATGCGGACCTAAAAAAAATTTTGCTTCCTACATGTAGCAAAGTTAGAACACTTTTATTCTACAATAAATTTAACTCATTATCAAAGGTTTAAGGAACAAATCAATATTCAGCTTCCAACTATTAAGATTTGGAAAAACCATATTGAGAAAATACATATCCACATGGTTAAATTATATTCGCAGAGCATGACAGGTGAACATGAATGCGGTTTGGCTACCTAGGTAAATGGACAAGAACCATAGGTAATCTCATGTTCCGAGATTCACTTACAAAAGATAAATGTGTATGAATAAACTTTCGTAATGCCTAGCAATCAATTGGGTACACCAATATTCCATTATCCCTGTGATTGTAAGCATGCCATGTCATATGTTCAATAATGACTGTTGACATATATAACCTTTGCAGTCTCAAAAAAATGCCAAGCAACGAAGAACCTTTAATGGTACTTTTTTTTGGCTTTTTCCCTGTAATTGAATGGCTATTTGGTTTATATTAAAGATGGCCACATATCGGATTAGCACGTCAACTTTATTGACTCCTTATAAAACAACATGCAATTGTTCATACATGCATGTATCTTTTACATTTTCTAACCTAAATTTCACTATCTTCTTATTCATTCTATAAAAATTCTCCAACAATTTATCCCTTTTGGAAGCATTCCTTTCATAATAATCAATAAACGCTTAAAACATGATTCACTCAAGTTGAATTTTGACTTTATATTTAGCAATTATGTGATAGAAAATAAAGTAATATGTTGCGCACATTCTAACTACAATGGTTCATTTACTTCATTCAACAAAGAATAATAATTTTTCAAGCTTAACATTGGTTCTTTTTCCTTGCCCATGTCTCATCAATTTTGAAATTACCACAATTAACATTCGTATTAAAAGCATCTAGAAATATAAAGATTAATCTTTTTCAACATCAACATTGTGGTGACCTCCATCATTGTGACCTTAGATGATTGATTTTCATCAATTTCATCGTGTACATGCCAAACTCCATAATTTGAGCAAAACCATTTGTAATGAAGATGTTGACATACGACATCAGCATCCATAATTTGATTATTCTGACATGTAGCACAAGGAAATCTAATTCTATCATCTCTTTCATCACTATTATTATATGCAAGAGCTATAAATTGTTCCATTATATTCAAGTACTTATCAGCATCCAATCGATTATTCATCTAGGCATTACCAATTTGTCACAACTTAAGTTGGATATAATTTATATTAGTTAATTAATTATGTATCAATTTTAAGTTAAAATGTAAATAACATTGAAAATAATTTCAAAGGCAAATTAAAAATTATTTTAATTATTTGACAGGATAGTTGAATAATTTAATTATTTAATAGGCCATTGATAATTAATAAAATTAAAATATAACTTAATTTATTTGTTTTATAGCCTACAACCATAAATAGATAACATTTTATATTTATACTTCTTTAAATTAACTATATATGAAAAATAGTCAATATTATTTAATTATAATCTAGCTACCATATAATCAAAACATGTCCATAAAATTTTATCTAAAACAATTTGGTTCAACAATTACATTATCCAAGTAACAACAACAAATTTTTCAATGACAAATATATAAACAACAACTATTATATATATATATACAACAAAATTATTATGCAATAATTATTATCCAAGTAACGATTGGATTCAACCAAATATAAAAAAGAAATATATATATATATATA
>JBBYHO010527877.1:0-17055 GCA_038382025.1 Adansonia gregorii | reverse complement strand
GAGTTACCACCATAAATGCATTCTCCTTATTGGGATACACAATATTGATGCATCAATTTTTAAAGAAAAGCTTTTCCTTCCTCTATTTTCCTTAAAATCAGTGTTTATCTGTTAAAAGAGACAAACATGGATTCTTTGAATAATCTCCATTTTTTTCATGATTCGACACCATAAATGTGTTCTCCTTATTGGGTTACATGATATTGATGCTCGGATTTTACAATAAAAGTGTTTCTTTCCTTTATTTTCTTTAAAAAATATTTGTCCCTCAAAAGAGACAAACATGGATTCCTGTAATAATTACCATTCTTTTCATGATTGGGCACATCGACCAAGTTTTCCTCATTGGTATAAACAATATTGATGCTTTGGTTTTGCAAGAAAAGCAGTTCATTCTCCATTTTCCTAAGAATCAAAGTTCATACGTCAAAAGAGACAAACATGGATCCTCATAATAGTCCCCACTATTTTGATGAGTTACCACTATAAACACATTCTCTTTATTGGGATACACAATATTGATGCATCGATTTTGGAAGAAAAGCTTTTCCTTCCTTTATTTTCCTTAAAATCAATGTTTATCCATCAAGAAAGACAAATAAGGATTCTTGGAATAATCTTTACTATTGTCATGATTTAGCACCATAAATGCTTTCTCCTTATTGGGTTACATGATATTGATGCTTTTTTTTTACAAGAAAAGCTTTTCTTTCCTCTATTTTACATAAAAAAATGTTTGTCTATTAGAGGAGACAAACTTGGATTCCTATAATAATTACCATTTTTTCTTGATTGGGCATATCGACCAAGTTTTCCTCATTAGTATAAACACTATTGATGCTTTGGTTTTGTAAGAAAAGCTTTTCATTCCTCTAGTTTCCTAAGAATCAATGTTTATCCGTCAAAAGAGGCAAACATGGAACTTTGTAATAGTCTCCACTATTTTCATGAGTTCCCACCATAAAGCCATTCTCCTCATTGGATACATAATATTGATGCATCGATTTTGAAAAAAAAGCTTTTCCTTCCTCTATTTACCTTGAAATCAATGTTTATCCGTAAAAAGAGACAAACATGGATTCTTGGAATAATCTCTAATATTTTCTTGGTTTAGCACCATAAACGTGTTCTCCTCATTAGGTTACGTGATATTGATGCTTTGATTTTACAATTAAAGCATTTCTTTCCTCTAATTTACTTAAAACATGGATTCTTCGAATAATTACCATTTTTTCTTGATTGGGCACTATGACCAAGTTTTTCGCTTTAGAATAAACAGTATTGGTGCTCTGGTTTTGCAAGGAAAGTTTTTCATTCCTCCATTTTCCTTAGAATAAAACTTTAACCATCAAAAGAGAAAAACATGGGTTCTTGCAATAATCTCCATTTTTCATAAGCACGTTTTCCTCATTGGGATACACAGTATTGATTCATCAGTTTTGCAAAAACAACTTTCATTCCCTATTTTTTGCAAAGTTAATGTTTGGCCATCAAAAGAGATAAACATGGATTCTTGTAATAATCTCTGTTATTTTCAAGATTCGGCACCATAAGCATATTTTCCTTTTTGAGATACATGACACTGATGCTTTAATTTTAAAAAAAAAAGCTTTTCTTTCCTTTATTTCCCTTATAATCAAAGTTCATCTATCAAAAAGGACAAAATGAATTCTTGTAACAATCTATATTTTTTTATTATTAGGCACTATATATACGTTCGCTCTATTTGGTTACACAACATTGATGGTTTCATTTTGCGAGCAAATCTTTTCTTTTCTCCATTTTCCTTAGAATCAAAATTCATGCATCAAAAGAGGCAAATGTGGATTCTGGTAATAATCTCTGTTCTTTTCAAGATTTAGCACCATAAACACACTCTTTTCTTGGGGATACATGATATTGAAGTTTTGGTTTTGTAGGAAAAGCTTTTTTTGCTCAACTTTTCCAAAAATCAAGGCCCATACGTAAAAAGAGACAAACATGGATCCTTGTAATAGTTTCCACTATTTTTATGAGTTGCCACCACAGGCGCATTCTCCCTATTGGGATGCATAATAGTCATGCTTCGATTTTGGAAGAAAAGCTTTTCCTTCCTCTATTTACCTTAAAATCAATATTTATTCGTCAAAAAAGACAAACATGGATTCTTGGAATACTCTCCATTATTTTGCTAATTCAGCACCATAAATGCGTTCTCCTTATTGGGTTATGTAATATTGATGCTTTGGTTTTACAAGAAAAACGTTTCTGTCCTCTATTTTCATTAAAAAATGTTTGTATGTCAAACGGGGCAAACATGGATTCTATAATAATTACCATTTTCTCATGATTGGGGATATCACCTAAGTAATCTTCAGTAGTATAAACGATATTGATGTTTTGGTTCTGCAAGGAAAGCTTTTCATTCCTCCATTTCCCTAAGAATCAAAGTTAATATGCCAAAAGAGACAAACATAGATCCTTGTAATAGTTTCCATTATATTCATGGGTTGCCGCTTTGAAGGCGTTCTCCTCATTGGGATGCACAATATTGATGCATCAATTTTAAAAGAAAAGCTTTTCGTTCTTCTATTTTCCTTCAAATCAATGTTTATCAGTTAAAAGAGATAAACTTGGATTCTTAGAATAATCTCCATTATTTTCATGATCTAGCACCATAAACGCATTCTCTTTGTTGGGTTACTTGATATTGATGCTTTGCTTTTGCTAGAAAAGCGTTTCTTTCCTCTATTTTCCTTAAAAAAATGTTTGTCTGTCAAAGGAGACAAACAGGGATTCTTGGAATAATTACCATTCTTTTCATGATTGGGCATATCGACCAAATTTTCCTCACTGGTGTAAATGATATTGCTGCTTTGGTTTGCAAGGAAAGCTTTTCATTCCTCTATTTTCCTAAGAATCAAAGTTCATATGTCAAAAGAGACAAACATGAATCCTTGTAATATTTTCCACTAAATTCATGAGTTGCCACTGTAAAGGCATTTTCCTCATTGGGATACACAATTTTATGCATTGATTTTGGAAGAAAAGCTTTTTCCTTCCTCTATTTTCCTTAAAATCAATGTTTATCAATCAAAAAAGATAAACATGGCTTCTTGGAATAATCTCCACTATTTTTATGATTCGGCACCATAAACGCATTCTCCTAATTGGGCTACATGATATGATGCATTGGTTTTACAAGAAAAGCATTTCTTTCCTCTGTTTTCCTTAAAAAAATGTTTATCCATCAAAGGACACAAACATGGATTCTTGGAATAATTACCAGTCTTTTCATGATTAGGCACCATGGCCAAGTTTTCCTTCTTTGTATAAATGGTATTAATGCTTTGGTTTTACAAGGAAAGCTTTTCATTCCTCCATTTTCCTCATAATCAATGTTCATCGATCAAAAGGGAAAAACATGGATTCGTGCAATAATCTCCACTATTTTCATGAGTTGCAACCATAAGCACATTCTCCTCGTTCGGATACACAATATAGATTCATCTATTTTGCATGAATAGCTTTTCATTCCCTATTTTTTTTGCAAAGTCAATGTTTGGCTGACAAAAGAGACAAACATGGATTCTTCCAATAATCTCCATTATTTTTAGGATTCGGCACCATAAACATATTTTCCTCATTGGGATACATGACATTGAAGCTTTGATTTTAAAAGAAAAGCTTTTCTTTCTTTTATTCCCTTTAGAATCAAAGTTCATCTGTCGAAAGAGACAAAATGATTTGTGTAACAATCTTTATTTTTTTTATTATTGGGCACCATAAATACATTTGCTCTGTTGGGATACATGATTTTGATGCTTCCATTTTGTAGGAAAAGCTTTTTTTCCCTTTATTTTTCTTAAAATCAAAGTTTATCCACCAAAAGAGGCAAACATGGAATTTGATAATAATCTCTATTCTTTGTAAGATTTGGCACCATAAACACACTTTCTTCATGGGGATACATGATATTCAAGTTTTGATTTTGCAAGAAAAGCTTTTCTTTTCTCCATTTTCTTAAGAATCAAAGTTCATACATCAAAAGAGATAAACATGGATCCTTGTAATAGTCCTCACTATTTTCATGAGTTGTCACCATAAATGTATTTTTCTTATTAGGATACACAATATTGATGCATTAATCTTGGAAGAAAAGCTTTTCCTTCCTTTATTTATGTTAAAATCAAATTTTATCCATCAATAGAGACGAACATGGATTCTTGGAATAATCTCTATTGTTTTCAAGGTTCGGCACCATAAACGCGTTTTACTCGTTGGGTTACATGATATTGATGCTTTCATCTTGCCAGAAAAGTTTTTGTTTCCTCTGTTGTCCTTAAAAATGTTTATTTCTAAAAACAAGAAAAACATGGATTCCTATAATAATTACAATTCTTTTTATGATTGGGCACATCGACCAGGTTTTCTTCATTGGTATAAACGATATTGATGCTTTGCTTTTGCAAGGAAAGCTTTTCATTCCTCCATTTTCCTAAGAATCAAAGTTCATACATCAAAACAGACGAACATGTTTTCCTAAGAAAAACATGGATCCTTGTAATAATCTCCACTATTTTCATGAGTTACCACATTAAATGCATTCTCCTTATTCGGATGCACAATATTGATGCATTGATTTTGGAGGAAAAGATTTTTCTTCCTTTATTTTGATTACAATTAATGTTTATCCATCAAAAGAGACGAACATGGATTGTTGTAATAATCTCCATTATTTTCATGATTCGACACCATATATGCATTCTCCCCATTGGGTTACATGATATTGATGCTTTGGTTTTACAAGAAAAGTGTTTTTTTCTTTTATTTTCCTTAAAACAAATTTTATCCATAAAAAGGAGATAAATATGGATTCTTGTAATAATTACCATTCATTTCATGATTGGGTACATCGACCAAGTTTGATTGGGCATATGAACCAAGTTTTACTCATTGGTATAAACAACATTGATGCTTTTTTTTTTGCAAGGAAAGCTTTTGATTCCTTAATTTTCCTTAAAATCAAATTTCATTTACCAAAAGAGAAAAACATGAGTTCTGGCAATAATCTCTATTACTTTAATGAGTTACCACCATAAGCATATTCTCTTCATTGGAATAGACAATATTGATTCATCAATTTTGGAAAAAAAGCTTTTCCTTTATCTATTTTCCTTAAAATCAATGTTTATTTGTCAAAAGAGACAAACATGGATTCTTGTAATAATCTCTGCTTTTTCCGTGATTCAGCACCATAAATGCATTCTACTTGTTTGGTTACATGATATTTATGCTTTGCTTTTACAAGAAAAGCATTTCTTTCCTCTGTTTTCCTTAAAAAATGTTTGTTTGTTAAAAGGAGAGAAACATGAATTCCTGTAATAATTACAATTTTTTTCATGATTGGGCACTTTGGTTTTGCAAGGAAATCTTTTCATTCCTCAATTTTCCTAAGAATCAAAGTTTATACATCGAACAAGACAAACATGGATCCTTGTAATAGTCTCCACTATTTTCATGAGTTGCCACCTTGAAAGTATTCTCCTTATTGGGATACACAATATTGATGCATCAATTTTGGACGAAAAGATTTTTCTTCCTCTATTTTCCTTAAAATCAACATTTATCCATCAAAAGAGACAAACATGGATTCTTGGAATAATCTCTATTATTTTCATGATTCGGCACCACAAACGGGTTTTCCATATTGGGTTACATGATATTGATGCTTTCCCTTTGCAAGAAAAGTGTTTTTTCCTCTATTTTCCATAAAAATTTTTATTCGTAAAAAGGAGACAAAAATTGATTCCTATAATAATTACCATTCTTTTCATGATTGGGCACATCGACCAAGTTTTCCTCATTGTTATAAATGATATTGATGCTTTGGTTTTGCAAGGAAAGCTTTTGATTCATACATTTTCCTTAGAATCAATGTTTATCCATCAAAGGAGAAAAACATGGGTTATTGCAATAATCTCCATTATTTTCATGAGTTGTCAAAATAAGCATATTCTCCACATTGGGATACACAATATTGATTCATTGATGGTGGAAGAAAAGCTTTTCATTCCTCTATTTTCCTTAAACTCAATGTTTATTCGTCAAGAGAGATAAACATGGATTCTTTGAATAATCTCCATTTTTTCATGATTTAGCATAACAAATGCGTTCTCCTCGTTGGGTTACCTAATATTGATGCTTTGATTTTACAAGAAAAGCGTTTCTTTCATCTGTCTTCCTTAAAAAAAATATTTGTCTGTCAAATGAGACAACATGGATTCTTGGAAGAATTAACCTTCCTTTCATGATTGGGCACCATGACCAAGTTTTCCTCTTTGGTATAAATGATATTGATGCTTTGGTTTTGCAAGGAATGCTTTTCATTCCTCCATATTGGTTAAAATCAAAGTTCATCTATCAAAAAAAAAACATGGATTCTTGCAATAATCTTAATTATTTTCACGAGTTGCTACTGTAAGCACATTTTCCTTATTGTGATAACACAATATTGATTCATCAGTTTTGCAAGAAGAACTTTTCTTTCCCTATTTTTCACAAAGTCAAAATTTAGCCATCAAAAGAGACAAAAATGGATTCTTGCAAAAATCTCCATTATTTTCAAGATTCGATACTAGAAATGCATTCTCCTTATTGGAATACATGATATTGATGCTTTGATTTTAAAAGAAAAGCTTTTTTTTCCCTCATTCCCTTTAGAATCAAAGTTCATTTGTCAAAGGAGACAAAATTGATTCTCGTAACAATCTCCATTTTTTTTATTATTGGGCACCATAAATACATTTGCTTTAGTGGGATACATGATATTGATACTTGCATTTTGCAGGAAAAGCTTTTCTTTTCTCCATTTCCCTTGGAATCAAAGTTCAGCCATTAAAAGAGCCAAACATGGATTCTGGTAATAATCTCGATTCTTTTTAAGATTCACCACCATAAACACACCTTTTTCATGGGGATACATGATATTAAAGTTATGGTTTTGCCGAAAAAGCTTTACTTTTCTCCATTTTTCTAAGAATCAAAGTTTATACGTCAAAAGAAACAAACATGGATCCTTATAATAGGCTCCACTATTTTCATAAGCTACCACCTTAAAGGCATTCTCCTCATTAGGATACAGAATACTGATGCATAGATTTTGGAGGAAAAATTTTCCTTCCCTATTTTCCTTAAAATCAATGTTTATCGATCACAAAAGCATTCTTTTCACTAGGATACACAATATTGATGGATTAATTTTGGAAGAAAAGCTTTTCCTTTCTTTATTTTTCTTGAAATCATTATTTATCGGTCAAAAGGGACAAGCATAGATTCTTGGAATAATCTCCACTATTTCCATGATTTGGCACCATAAACGTAGTCTCCTCATTGGGTTACTTGATATTGATGCATTGGTTTTACAAGAAAAGCATTTTTTTTCCTCTATTTTCCTTAAAAAAAGTTTGTTTGTCAAAGGAGGCAAACATGGATTCTTGGAAGAATTACCATTCTTTTCAGGATTAGGCACTGTGACCAAGTTTTCCTCTTTGGTATAAATGATATTGATGCCTTCGTTTTACAAGAAAAACATTTTTTCCTCTATTTTCCTAAAAAAAATGTTTGTCTGTCAAAGGAGACAAACGTGGATTCTTGTAATAAATACCATTATTTTCATGATTAGGCATAACAACCAAGTTTTCCTTATTTGTATAAACAATATTGATGCTTTAGTTTTGCAAGGAAAGCTTTTCATTCCTCTATTTTACTAAGAATCAAAGTTCAAATGTTAAAAAATACAAATATTGATCCTTGCAATAGCTTGCACTATTTTCATGAGTTTCCACCTTAAAAGCATTCTCCTCACTAGGATACACCATATTAATGCATTGATTTTGGAAGAAAAATTTTTCCTTCCTTTGTTTTCCTTAAAATCAATATTTATCCATCGAAAGGGACAAACATCGAATTTTAGAATAATCTCCATTTTTCATGATTTGGCACCATAAACGTGTTCTCCTTATTGGGTTACATGATATCGATGTTTTGGTTTTACAAGAAAAGCATTTTTTTCTTTAATTTCCTTAAAAAATATTTGTCCATCACAAAAGAGAAACATGAATTCTTGGAAGAATTACCATTATTTTCACGATTGGGCACCGTGACCAAGTTATACTCTTTGGTATAAACAATATTGATGCTTTGGTTTTGCAAAGAGAGCTTTTCATTCCTCCATTTTGCTTAGAATCAAAGTTCATCCGTAAAAAAAATGGATTCTTGCAATAATCTTAATTACTTTCACGAGTGGCCATCGTAAGCACATTCTCCCTTATGATACACAATATAGATTCATCAGTTTTGCAAGAACAAATTTTCTTTCCCTAGATAAGCCTAAATATAAACATTTGGCCCAATCACTAAATAACTTGCTTATAAGCCTAACGCAAGTTAACTAAACATGGTTGATTGAAGCCCCATTTCCTCTTTGAAATCTAAGTCCACTCACATCTTTAGGTTATTGTATGAATAGCTTCCTGATTAGTACTTGTACATCTTTTTATAGTTGTTTAGCTCGAGCTCGTGTAAGAGGTTCACTCAACACTTGGAAGTCCTTTAGAACATCATCTATGTTGTCTTGCATTAGCTAGATCACATCAAATCTTGTCATAATCTTTACTATTTTCATGAGTCATAGCCATAAATGCATTCTCCTTATTGCGATACATAAATATTGATGCATCAGTTTTGCAAGAAAAGTTTTTCCCTCCTCTATTTTCTTTAAAATCAATATTTATTCGTCAAAAGAGATAGACATGGATTCTTGTAATAATCACCATTCTTCTCATGATTTGGCACCATAAATACATTCTCCTCATTAAGATACATGATATCGATGCTTCAGTTTTGTAAGAAAAGATGTCATTACCTTTATTTGCTTTAGAATCAAAGTTCATCCTTAAAAAATGACAAACATGGATTCTTGTAATAATCCCTATTATTTTTAAAATTTGGCACCACAAATGCATTTTCCTCATTGGGATATGTGATATTGAAACTTTCATTTGATAAGAAAAGTTTTTCTTTCCTCTATTTTCCCTAAAATCAAAATCCATCTACCGAAAATGACAAAATGGATTCTGGTAATAATCCCCATTCTTTTGTTTATTGGCACCGTAAACACATTCTCCTCGTTAGGATACACGACATTGATATTTTATTTTGTAGGAAAAGCTTTTCTTTTCACCATTTTCCTCAAAATTCGATAATAATCTCTATTCTTTTGATTATTAGGCACCATAAACACATTCTCCATATTAGGATAGATGATATTGAAGGTTTTGTTTTACCGAAAAGGCTTTCTTTTCCTCCATTTTTCTTAAAATCAAAGTTTATCCATTAAAAAAGACAAACAAGGATTCTTATAATGATCTCCATTATTTTCATGATTCGCTACCGTAAATGCATTCTCCTCATTCGATTACACAATATTGATACGTTGGTTTTACAAAAAAAAAAAAAAGCTTTTTTGTCCCTTATTTTCATTAGAATCAAAGTTCATATATCAAGAAAGACAAAATGGATTCTTGCAATAATCTCTATTCTTTTGATAATTAGGTACCATAAACATGTTCTCCTTATTGGGATACACAATATTGATGCTTTCATTTTGCATGAAAAGTTTTGTTTCCTTCATTTTCCTTAAAATCAAAGTTCATTATGAAAAGAGAGAAATTAAATTCTTGTAGAAATCTCCATTTTTTTTATTATTGGGCACCATAAACACATTTGCCTCATTGAGATACATGATATTAAAGCTTTTTTCCCTCTATTTTCCTTATAATGAAAATATTTTCATCAAAAGAGATAAATAGGAATTCTTGTAATAATATTCTTTATTTTCATGATTCACCACCATAAACGCATTTTCCTAATTGGAATACATAATACTGATGCATTGGTTTCATGAAAAGCTTTTCTTTCCTTTTTTTTCCATAAAATTAATGTTTGCCTATCAAAAGAGATAAACAAGGATTTTTGTAATAATCTCAATTATTTTCATGATTTAAAACCATAAACACATTGTTCTTAATGAGATACAATATTGATGCTTTAATTTTGGCATAAAAGCTTTTTTTATCTATTTTCCCTAAAATCGATGGTTGTTTGTCAAAAAAGACAAACATGGATTCTTGTAATAATTATCATTCCTTTCATGATTGGGTTTTCTTCATCGGGATACACAGTATTGATGCTTCAGTTTTCCACGAAAAGCTTTTCTTGCCCCTATTATCCTTAGAATCAAAGTTTATCTGTAAAAAAAAAAACATGGGTTCTTGTAATAATCTTCTTTCTTTCAATTCTTGGCACCATAAACATGTTCACCTCATAGGGATACATGATACTAAAGCTTTTGTTTTGTAGTAAAAGCTTTTTTTCCTTCATTTTCTTTGGAATTAAAATTTGTTCATCAAAAGAGACAAACATGGATTCTTGTAATAATCTACATTATTTTCATGATTTGCCACTATAAACACATTCTCCTCATTAGGACACACTATATTTTTCCATTGGCTTTGCAAGAAGAGCTTTTCTTTCCTTTATTTTCCTTAAAGTCAATGTTTGCCTGTCAAAAGAGAAAAACATAGATTCTTGTAATAATCTCCATTATTTTCAGGATTCAACACCATAAATGCATTTTTTCTCATTAAGATACATAATATTAATGTTTTGGTCTTGGTGGGAAAGCTTTTTTTTTCTACTTTCCTTAAAATTAATGTTTATCTTTTAGAAGAGAGAAACATATATTCATATAGTAATTGCCATTCTTTTCACGATTAGGGCACTGTGAACACATATTCCTCGTTGGTAGACATCATATTGATGCTTTGGTTTTGTGAGCAAAACTTTTTTTCCTCTATTTTCCCTAGAATTAAAGTTCATCAGTCAAAAGAGACAAAATGGATTCCTACAATAATCTAAATTCTTTTAATTATTAGGAAGCATGATAACTTTCTCCTCATTAGAATACACAATATTGATGTTTTCATTTTGTAGTAGAAGCTTTTGTTACCTTTATTTTCTTTAGAATCAAAGTTTGTCCATCAAAGAGACAAACTTGGATTCTTGTAATAGTCTCCACTATTTCCATGAGTCACTACCATAAAAACATTCTTCTCATTGCAATACAAAGATACTGATGCATCAGTTTTACAAGAAAAGCTTTTCCCTCCTCTATTGTCCTTAAAATCAATGTTTATTCATTAAAAGAGGCAAACATGGATTCTTGTAATAATCTCCATTCCTCTCATGATTTGGCACCATAAACAGATCCTCCTCATTAGGATACATGATATCGATGCTTCAGTTTTGCAAGAAAAGCTGTTTTTCCTTTATTTGCTTTAGAATCAAAGTTTATCCATCAAATAACAAACATGGATTCTTATAATAATCCCCATTATTTTCATAATTTGGCACCATAAACGCTTTTTCCTCATTAGGATACATGATATTGAAAGTTTGGTTTTGTAAGAAAAGTTTTTCTTTCCTCCATTTTCCTTAGAATCAAAGTTCATCTGTCAAAAGAGACAAAATAGATTTTGGTAATAACCCTTATTATTTTATTATTGGCACCATAAACACATTCTCCTCATTAGGATACACGACATGGATGCTTTTATTTTGTAGGAAAAGCTTTTCTTCTCGCCATTTTTCTTAGAATCAAGGTTCATCTGTGAAAAAAAAACAAAATGGGTTCCTACAATAATCTCCATTCTTTATGTTATTGGGCACCATAAACACATTTTCCATATTAGGATAGATGATATTAAAGGTATTGTTTTGTAGGAAAAGATTTTTTTCTTTAATTTTCCTTAAACTCAAAGGTTGTCCAACAAAAGAGACAAACAAGGATTCTTGTAATAATCTCCATTATTTTCATAATTCGCTACCATAAATGCATTTTCCTCATTGGGTTACACAATATTGATGTGTTAGTATCTCAAGAAAAGCTTTTCTTTCCACTATTTTCCTTAATCGATGTTTATCTGTCAAAAGAGACAAACATGGATTCTTGTAATAATTTCCATTATTTTCATGATTAAGTACAGTAAATGCATTTTCCTAATTAGGTTACACAATATTGATGTGTTAGTTTCACAAGAAAAGCTTTTCTTCCCTCTATTTTCCTTAAAATTAATGTTTGTTTGTCAAAAGAGACAAACATAGATTCTTGTAATAATTACCATTCTTTTCATGATTGGGCACTATGAACAAGTTTTCCTTATTGCGATTAACTATGTTGATGCTTTGGTTTTGTAAGAGAAGCTTTTCTTACCCCTATTTTCCTTAAAATCAAAGTTCATTCATCAAAGGAGAGAAATGTGACTTCCTGCAATAATCTACTTTCTTTTGATTATTGGGCACCATGGCATGTCCTTCATATTGGGATGTACAATATTAAAGCTTTTGTTTTGCAGGAAAAGCTTTCTTTCCTCCATTTTCTTTGAATCAAGGTTTATTTGTCAAAATAGATGAACATGGATTCTTGTAAAAATCTCCATTATTTTCAACATTCACCACCACAAACACATTTTCATCATTGGTATATAGAATATCAATGCATTGGTTTTGCAAGAAAAGGTTTTTTTCACCTGTTTTACTTAAAATCAATGTTTGCCTGTCAAAAGAGACAAACATGGATTCTTGCAATAATCTTTATTTTCTCATGATTCAATAGCATAAACACATTCTTATTATTAGGATACAAAATATTGATGTTTTAGTTTTGCAAGAAAAGCTTTCTTTCCTTTATTTTTCCTTAGAATTCAAACTTCATTTGTCAAAAGAGACAAACATGGATTCCTATAATAATCTCTATCATTTTCATGATTCACCACCATAAATGCATTCTTCTCATTGGGATACATAATATTGATACTTTAGCTATGCAAAAAATTCCTCTATTTTCCTTTAATTCAATGTTTGTCGATCAAAAGAGACGAACATGGATTTTTGTAATAATGTCCACTTTTCCCATGACTTGGCACCATAAACACATTCTCCTTATTAGGATACATGATATCGATGCTTCAATTTTGTAAGAAAGCTTTTTTTCCCTCCGTGTCCTTTAGAATCGAAGTTCATACATCAAAAGTAACAAACATGGATTCTCATAATAGCCCCACTATTTTCATGATTTAGCATGATGAACGCATTCTCCTCATTGGGATACTTGACACAAAAACTTTGGTTTGCAAGAAAAGTTTTTCTTTGCTCCATATTGCTTAGCATCAAAGTTCATCTCCATTCTTTTGATTATTGGGAATCATAAACACATTCTCCTTATTGGGATACATGATATTAATGCCTTTATTTTGGAGGAAAAG
Organism: Adansonia gregorii; assembly: GCA_038382025.1. Lineage (NCBI taxonomy): Eukaryota > Viridiplantae > Streptophyta > Magnoliopsida > Malvales > Malvaceae > Adansonia > Adansonia gregorii. The sequence continues at coordinate 3,691 of JBBYHO010527877.1, read as the reverse complement.
TTTTTGCTTCCTCTATTTTTCTTAGAATCACGATTTATCTATCAAAAGAGGCAAAATGGATTCCTATAGTGGTTTCTATTCTTTTGATTATTGGGCACCATAAACATGTTCTCCTCATTATGATAGATGATATTAAAGGTTTTCTTTTGCAAGAAAAGCTTTCTTTCCTCCATTTTCCTTAGAATCAAAAGTTTGTCTATCAAAAGAAATAAACATGGATTCTTATAATAATCTCCACTGTTTTCATGATTCGCTATCATAAACGCATTCCCCTTATTAGGTTACTCAATATTGATGTGTTAGTTTTGCAAGAAAAGCTTTTATTTCCTCTATTTTCTTTAAAATCGATGTTTCTCTGTCAAAAAAGACACACATGGATTCTTGTAATAATTACCATTCTTTTCATGAATGGGTACTGTGAACAAGTTTTTCTCATTAGGATACACAATGTTGGTGCTTTGGTTTTACAAGAAAAGCTTTTCTTGCCCCCATTTTCCTTAGAATCAAATTTCACTAGTCAAAGGGGACAAATAAGGATTCTTGCAATAATCTATTTTCTTTTGATTATTAGGCACCATAAACATGTTTTCTCATTGGGATATAGGATATTGAAGCTTTTGTTTTGCAAGAAAAACTGTTCATTCCTTCATGTTCTTTAGAACCAAAATTTATCCATCAAGGTAAATGAACATGGATTCTTGTAATAATCTCTGTTATTTTCATGATTCACTACCATAAATACATTCTCCTTATTGGAATACGTAATATTGATGCATTGGTTTTGTAGGAAAAGCTTTTTTTTCCTCTATTTTGCTTAAAATCAATGTTTCCTTGTCAAAAGAGATAAACATGGATTCTTATAATAATCTCCATTTTCTCATGATTTGACACTATAAACACATTCTTCTCAATGGGATACACAATTTTGATGCGTTAGTTTTGCAGGGAAAGCTTTTCTTTCCTCCATTTTGCTTAGAATCAAACTTTATTTGTTAAAGAAACCAAACATGGATTTTTGCAATAATCTTTATCATTTTCATGATTCGCCACCATAAACGCATTCTCCTCTTTAGGATACATAATATTGATACTTTAGTTATGCAAAAAAAGCTTTTCCTTCCTCTATTTTCCATAATATCAATGTTTGTTCGTCAAAAGAGACAAACATAGATTCTTGTAATAATTTCTATTTTTCTTGTGATTTGGCTCCATAAACATATTCCTCTCATTTGGATACATGATGTTGATGTTATGATTTTGCAAGGAAACCTTTTCTTACCTCTATTTTGCTTAGAATCAAGGTTCATCCATCAAAAGAGATAAACATGGATTCCTATAATAATCGCTATCATTTTCATTATTTGGCTATATAAACCACATTCTCCAGACTATGATACATAATCCTATTGCTTTGCTTTTGCTAGAGAAGTTTTTTTTTCCTCCATTTTTCTTAAAATCAAAGTTAATCTATCAAAAAAGAAAAAATGAATTCTTGTAATAATCTCCATTCTTTTGAATATTGGGCACCATAAACAAGTTCTCCTTGTTGGGATACATGATATTGATGTATTTGCTTTGCAAGTAAACCTTTTCTTTCTTTAATCTTTTTTTCAATCAAAGTTCACCTGTTAAAAGAGACAATCATGGATTCTTGTAATAATCTCCATTATTTTCATGATTTACCACCATAAATGCATTCTTCTCATTGGGATGCATAATATTAATGCTTTTATTTTATAGGAAAAGCTTTTTTTCCTTTATTTTCCTTATAATTAAAGTTTATCCATCAAAGGGGACAAACTCGAATTCTTAGAATGATCTCCACTGTATCCATGATTCAACACCATAAATGCATTCTTCTTATTGAGATGCACAATATTGATGCCTTGGTTTTGCAAGAAATGCATTTTTTTCCTCTATTTTCCATAAAATCAATGTTTGTTTGTCAAAAGAGACAAACATGGATTCTTGTGATAATTACCATTATTTTCATTATTGGGCACTACGAACAAGTTTTCCTCATTGGGATACAAAATACTGATGTTTTGGATTTCCAAAAAAAGCTTTTCTTGCCCTCATTTTCCTTAAAATAAAAGTTTATCAATAAAAAAGACAAACATGGATTCTTGTAATAATCTATTTTTTTACTAGTGGGCACCATAAGCACGTTTTTCTCATTAGCATACACAATATTAAAACTTTTGTTTTGCAAGAAAAGCTTTTCTTTCTTTCATTTTCCTTAGAATTAAAGTTTGTCCATCAAAAGAGACAAACTTGGATTCTCCTAATAATCTCTATTATTTTAACAATTCACCACCATAAATGCATTCTCCTCAATGGGGTACACAATATTGATGCATTATTTTTGCAAGAAAAGCTTTTCCCACCTCTATTTTCCTTAAAACTAATGTGTGTCTGTTAAAGGAGACAAACATGGATTCTTATAAACATCTCCATTCCTCTTATGATTCAGCACATTAAACACATTCTCCTCATTAAGATACATGATATCAATGCTTTGGCTTTGCAAGAAAAGCTTTTCTTTCCTCTATTTTTTTGAACCAAAGTTCATTCGTTAAAAGAGACAAACATGGATTCTTGTAGTAATCGCCACTATTTTCATGATTCTTCATAATAAATGCATTTTTTTCATTGGGATACATGACATTGATACTTTGGTTTTGCGAGAAAAGTTTTTTTCCTCCATTTTCATTAGTATCATAGTTCATCTGTCAAAAGAGATAAAATGAATTCTTGTAATATTTTCAATTCTTTTGATAATTGTACACCATAAATATGTTCTCCTTATTGGGATACATGATATTTATGCTTTCATTTTGCAAGAAAGGCTTTTATTTCTTTCATTTTCATTATAATGAAAGTTCATTTGTCAAAAAAGACAAATAGATTCTTTTAATAATCTCCATTTTTTTGATTACTGAGCACCATAATCATGTTTGCCTTGTTAGATACATGATATTAAAGCTTTTGTTTTGCTGGAAAGCTTTTTTTTCCACCATTTTCCTTAGAATCAAAGTTTTTTTTTCAAAATAGACAAGTATGGATTCTCGTAATAATCTCTATTATTTTCATGATTCACCACCATAAATGCATTCTATTCATTAGGATGCATAATATTGATGCGCTGGTTTCTTAAAAAAGTTTTCTTTCATCTACTTTCTTTAAAATCAATGTTTGCCCTTTAAAAGAGACAAATAAGGATTTTTCTAATATTCTCCATTATTTTCATGATTCGAAACTGTAAACACAATCTTCTTATTAAGATACAAAATATTAATGCATTGGTTTTGACAAAAAAGCTTTTTTTCTCTATTTCCTTAAAATTGATGGTTGGTTGTTAAAAGAGATAAACACAAATTCCTGTAATAATTACCATTCCTTTCATGATTGGGCACTGTGAACAAGTTTTCTTCATTAGGATACATAATATTGATGCTTTGGTTTTTAAAGAAAAGCTTTTCTTGCCCTCATTTTCCTTAGAATCAAAGTTCATCCGTTAAAAAAGACAAACATAAATTCTTATAATAATCTATTTTTTTTATTACCAGGCACCATAAATATGTTTTTCTCATTAGTATACATAACATTGAGGCTTTTGTTTTGCAAGAAAAGCTTTTCTTTCCTCCATTTTCCTTAGAATCAAAGTTTGTCCGTCAAAAGAGACAAACGT